>SJYC01097287.1:0-39066 GCA_006408675.1 Madoqua kirkii
CGTGTGTGTGTGTGTGTATGGGGGCCGGTGTTCATTGTGTGTGTGTGTGTGTGTGTGTGTGTATGGGGGCCAGTGTTCATTGTGTGTGTATATGTATGGGGATCGGTGTTTGTCGTGTGTGTGGGAGGAGAGGGTGGTGTTCATCCTGTGTGTGTGTATGGGGGCCGGTGTTCAGTGTGTGTGTGTGTGCGTGTGTGTGTGTGTGTGTGTGTGTACAGGGGCCGGTGTTTGTCATGGGTGTGTGGGGGAAGGGAGGGGGCTGGTTTTTATTGTGTGTGTGTGTATGGGGGCCAGTGTTCATCGTGTGTGTGTATGGGGGGCAGTGTTCATCGTGTGTGTGTTTGTGTATGGGGGCCGGTGTTCATTGTGTGTGTGTAGGGGACAGTGTTCATCATGTGTGTGTGTGTGTATGTGTGTGTGTGTGTGTGTATGGGGGCCAGTGTTCCATTGTGTGTCTGTGTATGGTGGTCGGTGTTCATCGTGTGTGTGTGTGTGTGTGTGTGTGTGTGTGTGTGTGTACTGTCCTCTGCCCACAGGCCCCATTCTCCTGCTTCTCCCTGCTTATGCATCGCAGGCATGGCCCCCGAGTGTCACCAAGGGGTCCTTAGCCACACTGTGTCACACCCTCAGTTCTAGTTCCACGGCGAGAGAACCGGACCAGGCTTGGCTCGGGTGTCCACGGCTGGTCCAGGGCACAGCCCACTGGCCAGTCAGCGGCAGTGGCTCGAGAGCAGCCTCTCCTAAAGGGGCGCAGCCAGGGCAGACAGACTTCCAGAAGCTTCCAGCTAGACCGTGGGCGTGGGTGGCCCGTGGGAGAGGCACGGCGGTGAGAGCATGCGCCCTCTCTGCCCGCAGTTGTGCTGGTCGTGGTGTTCGGGATCTGCTGGGCCCCGTTCCACGTCGACCGCCTCATGTGGAGCTTCGTGTCCCGCTGGACCGAGGGCCTGCTCCTGGCCTTCCAGTACGTGCACGTCGTCTCCGGAGTCTTCTTCTACCTCAGCTCGGCCGCCAACCCCGTGCTCTACAGCCTCATGTCCACCCGCTTCCGGGACGCCTTCCGGGAGGCCCTGTGCCCGAGGACCCAGTACCGTGGCCGCAGAGCCCACCACAGCTCCTACAGCCTCAGCAGGGTGACCACGGGCAGCACCCTGGGTGACACGGGCTCCCCGAGCAGCCAGGCCCAGCCTCTGGCCGACAACAGTGGCCCAGGGGGCCAGCAAGGGACGCAGCCCTCCTGAGAGGAGCCTCATGCTGCTTCATCCCAAGGGGCCAGAAGGTCACACCCAGCTTTGGGGGGGCCACACCTGCCTCTTCTGCAGGCTATCCTCTGTCCCTCTCCCCCACTTCGGCCTAGTAACTCTGACTGGCACCTGACTACTGCCCCCACCCATGTATTGGAACAATTATAAGGTTGCTGTCCACTCTCCAGGCCCCTAGGCCTCCTGGTACAGCCCTGCCCTGGTAGGAACATCATGGTTGGTTAACTGGGCACGGGAAGACTCCATCGGGAGGTTCCCCCACCAACCTCCAGTTTCTGAAGTGTTTCCAGGGCGGCCCTTCCTTTCCTTTCCATTTCTTGCTCAGCTTCCGGTTCCGGTCCACTCTGCCCTCTCTAGCTCTTGGTGCACCTGGGAACCTGGACCCTTCCTCTGACCCAAGCCCTCCCCAGCCCCAGTTGACTTATTCTGCTCTGGGATTTCCGCCTGGTGGAGCCGCTAGGTGGCAGGTGTGCCTGGGTTCCAGGGGACCTGCTTCCAATCTCAGCTGTGCTGCCAACCCTCCCCAGCCCCAGTTGACTTATTCTGCTCTGGGATTTCCGCCTGGTGGAGCCGCTAGGTGGCAGGTGTGCCTGGGTTCCAGGGGACCTGCTTCCAATCTCAGCTGTGCTGCCATCTCCTGCGCAAACCCCCCTCCCATGCTGTCCTCCACACCCACCCCCCTACCCGGCATCAAGCAAATTGCCTCTCCTTACATGCCTGGGTCCCTTATTTGCAAAACAAAAGAGGCCCTGACACTCTGGAGCATCACACTTAGGCACTTCAGCTGGTTTTCTGTGTGGGTGCAGAAGTCACTGCTGGTAACAGATACCCTCAGATTAACAAGGTGGAAATTACCCTTCACATCCTCACTACCTTCAACCTTTACTCCTGCCCTGACCCCTACAAGCTCCCCACCCCACCTCCTCCAGAGCCACCCAAAGACTGTCCTAGAGAAAGTAAGACTTGGCACCGACTGAGGGACCACATGTGTGAGCAGAGGCCCCTGCCTGCCTCCATTCTCACCTCCTCACATGCTGGCTCTGGGGCCTGAGATGAGTGGAGCGTTGGGCCCGACTGGCCAGAGAATCTCTGGGGACAAGAGACATGGGCCACCCCAGGACAAAGGGTGCCCTGTGAGGACTGCTGGGGGCTCAGGGCAGTGAGAAGAGGGTGCATGCATGCTCAGTCGTATCTGACTCTGAGACCCCACAGATTGTAGCCCACCAGGCTCTTCTGTTCATGGGATTCTCCAAGCAAGAATACTGGAGTGGGTTGCCATGCCCTCCTCCAGGGGATCTTCCTGACCCAGGGATCGAACCGGTGTCTCCTGCATCTCTTGCACTGCAGGCAAATTCTTTCCTGCCGAGCCACTAGGATAACCCTGAGGTAAGAAGAGAGATGGGCTAAGTCCTGAAATGAAGCTCCATCCCGAATCCCCGTGGATCGCTGGGTGCTCAGCCAGGACTCAGTTCATGGCCAGAACTTGTCCCGCTACAGTGCCCAGCCCGTTCTCCTCCTGAGGGGGAACTGCAGCAGAAGGAGCCCTGGCCTCCCTGGCGAGGGGCTGTAGGGCCCGCGGGCGCTACGGGGCTCTCCCTGCAGACTCTCCCCAGCTCAGGCCCCTGGCCTCCTGACTGCCACGTGAAGGAGACAGTACAAAATGTTCTGGGGTTTTTGAAATTCAATAATTGTAAAAACAATACTCGTTTTAGAAAATTGGAAATTACAAATGAGCGAAAACGAAAGCAATTTAAAGTAATTAAAAACCACCCTTGCTAGGGGATGAGAGGGAGGGGGAAATAGTTGTTTAATGGGTACAGGGTTTCAGTTTGAAAGTTCTGGAGATTGGTTGCCAACCAATGTGAATATACGTGAATAATATTGAATTATACACTTAAATGGTTAAGATGGAAAATTGTATATGTATTTTACTACAGTTTTTTTTTTTAAGGAAGTATTAAGCCTAAAGGAAAAAAGTCACCTGTAGCTTTACTCTCCAGAGGCAACCACCATATATAAGATAGGATGGGCAAATTTGAGACGGGAGCTTGTGTAAAGAGGCTGTGCAGAGCCACGAGGACCCAATGTTGTCTCTGAAATGAGCTCCCCGGAGGCCCTGAGGTGGCGTTGGGGGAGGCGGCCGACGCCAGACTTCAGGCTGGAGCCCGCTGTTGTTCCCACAGACTAACTGGACTCCCTGGAGCCTCTCTTAAGTGATGGTCAGAGCTGACGTGCTCCTGAGGCTTTGGTCAGTATTCGTGAGGGGCCAGCTGTGGGCAGAGAAGCCCTGGGCAGAGGGGGTAACACAGGGGAGGTGAGTTATCAGAAGACCTGGGCTCTTAGTATAAACTCGATGTATGTCTCTCGAGTGTCTCCACCGCACGTCAGTGGGTAGGTCCCATTTGTCATGAGTCACTGGTTACCATGAAAAGTGGAAACAGCAGCTCTGGGCTCAGCCCTTGAGAAACGAGTGGAGGTGGAAAGGCCAGCCAGCAAGATCCCAGTGGCCCGGATGCAGTGTCTTCTGCAGCTTGCTCTGCTCTTCTGCATGGTCAGGCTGGTAGGGCAGGTGGGGTGCCCGGCAGCATTGCCAAGTGCCTAGGGCTACTCCCAGGACAGGAGTTCTGGCTCCTCTGGGGCTCGAGTCACCTCCTGTCCTGGCTACAGTCATACACACTCCTCCTCCTCCTTTTTCAAGAGGCTGGGCCTCTCTGCTTCCCGTCTCCTCCTCCCCTGCCATGATCCTGGGTGATGCTGAAGCCCACGTGGACAGTCCTCTGCGACCCTGGTGTCCACTCCTGGCCTTTCCTACAGCTTTGGACACGCTTCTCCACCCTGGCCTTTTGGTCCCGTGGTCACCTCCTCACTCCCAGGGCCTCCAGGAGCGTTTCCATTTCTGGATGTGGGAGCTCTTGACCATGATTGCCTCCTTTCAGCTCTGTTGCTCTATAAGTGATAGTTATTCTTTATACACGTCTAACCTTCCCGGTTCTCAGCTGCTCTTCTTTCTCCCAGTCCATTAGTTGCCTCTGCTCTTCACTTCCTTTCTGAGGGTCCTAGATCCCACGGTTCATCACACACAACCCTCTCTTAAAGTATTTCTGAAGGCCGAGGCGATCACCTTTTCCTTCTCAGAAAAAAAGTTTTATTTTCTTTGAGAACTCAACAAGATGAGTGTCATCAACAAACAAAGCTGCGTTTGCCCACCCTTCCTTTTGTTAAAGTATCTGCTCAGGAAATATAAAGTATGCAGCACTTCACATCCACTCTTCTGTAGACAGATGGCATTTCCAAATGAGTCCTGATGTCCAGGAGCCCATCTCATTTCATACAGTTCTCAGTGTCTCCTTCTTCCTCATTCCTGTCTTCTAACAGATCCACCAGGCGTTCTTTGTCCCAAGTCTTCCCTGTAGAGAGGAGCTGCCTTCTTGGAGGACTCCCTAGTATTTGCATTATCAACTCATTTGAGGGTAATCCCTCAGTGTGTGACTCTTGGTGGGAGACCAAGCCCAGACTCCTACTATTAATACAGAAACTGAAAGTGTTCTGGACACGGCATCACTGTGACCCATGACTTGCACTCAGGCAGCTGGAGGGTCCCACGTCGGGAGCAAGTGATGCTAAGACCCAGGGCAGGGCAGCACAGGACAGCAGCGCTGATAGCAGCATCCCATCCAGCTGCCCCTGGGGCTCCAGCTGCCCAGCCTGCCTTGGCTTCTGCCCATTTGCTCTGCCAGGTTTTCCAAGAGCTGTTGTTATGAGCTCCTAAGAGCCTTTCAATAAATTCCTTTTCTGCTTAAGTTGGTCAGAGTTGTTTCCCATTGTTTGTAACCAAGAACCTTAACAGATCCATCCACCCCCTGCTGTGAAGGGTACAGACTCTGCTCTACTAGTGGTTGTCTTTACATATTCTTAAGATAGGCAATTATTATCGTTGATTGTTCTAAAACCCCAAACTGCAGTCTGTAATACTTAATCATTCTCCTTCTCACTCTATTTTTAAAACACTTTTTTTTTAAGAGGCAAGATAAGGACAGGCTTAAGGAATTTGATCCTAGAAACACGTTTACATTTTCTAAGCGCTATAGTTGCTTCTTCTGACAAAGCAGTAAGGTTTAGGTGGTGAGCAAGGACTCTGGTCAGGCTGCCTGGGTTTGAATCCTGACTCAGAAGTCAGACTGGGGACTTCCGTGGTTGGTGATCTAGTGGCTAAGACTCTTTGCTCCCCAGGCAGGGGGACTGGATTCAATCCTTGGTCAGGGAACAAGGTTCCACATGGCACATCTAAAGATCCTGCATGCTGCAATCGAAGATTCCATGTAGCTCAACTAAGACCCAGTGCAGTCTAATTAATTAATTAATTTTTAAAAGTCAATGGGCGTTAGGCCAAAGTCAGTCTGGATTGGAAGATACATTTCAAAGAAACGGTGTGCAACCTGCCTGCACATATATGAGACTCCGCGGCCAACACTGACTGCTGTATCCTTCTGGTGTCCGGGTCCGTAAGTCTATGAGGTTTAAGTTTGAGGATGGTAGTTACTCCATGTCCCCTTGTGTGGCCTCTTTAAGTGCAACAGCTCAGCTTCACCTTCTTTCAAGCTTCTGCACAGGCAGAGGGGGACAGTTGGGGGCTGCTCAGGAAGACAGGCCACGGCCCAACTGAGGGACAGTGGGGATTCAGGGAAGGCCATACCTGGCCAAGAGTTCCCTGACTCCGGAGAGGTGGTCACAAGCTAGGACTAGACTAGAGGGCCAGGAAGCTGCTGCCAAATTTTCTGGAATATCTACAAGAGCACCTGAGATCTTCATTTTTTTTTAATTTTTGGTTTTTATGGCCATGCCTTGTAGCATGTGGGATCTTACTTAGTTCCCCAACCAGGAATCAAACTTGCATCCCCTGCATTGGAAGCTCGGAGTCAGGGAAGTCCCTACCTGGGATCTTTTAATCTAACATTCAAGTACCTTCATCAGCTCTAAGCAACGTGGGCCTCATTCATTCAGCTAAGTACTGAGTACCATGTGCCAGGCACTGCATAAGGCTGGGGGTGGGGATGGGCATACAGACACTGGAATACAAGGGTTCTGACAGCTGGAACTCTGGGGGCACAGAAAACAGGCACCTGCCCCAGTGGAGGGAGGGCTTCCAGGAGGAGGCAAAGCTGCTTAACGCTCAGAAGTCGTGGGAGAAGGGGGCTGACTGGCTCCTGAACTGTGGCCAGGAAAGGGTGGAGCATCTATAGTGACAGTTCCACCAGAACAGAATTCATGGTGTGTGTGGGGGGCACCCTAAATGGAACAGGGGGAAGAATGGACACTGGACAGGCAAAAACAACAGCAAAGCTGACTGCGATCCAAGTTCTTTGCTCTCATTCTCTGGACTCTCCCTGGCTGCTCTTCCTGGAATTTGGACTTGAAACCTTCCCTCCAGTCTGTTTCCTTGTCTGTCTGGCCTTCAGGCACAGGCAGGATTATTTTTTGTTCCCATTTTATTAAATTTGGGGAAAAAATGAATTACACAAATAATTACTTCGATTCCCCACACATAAATTAATCACTATTAACATTTTGCAATTTGATCTCTGTCCTTTTCTGCAAATATACTCTCCCTCATCAATGAGTAATATTGGGTTGGTAAAAAGTTCCTTGGGGTTTTTCCATAGGATTTTATGGAAAAACCTAAGGAACATTTTGGCCAATCGAAAAGATTGTTTTCAATCATTTGCTTTATAAGAGAACTGCCTAGAACCATCTGGTAGAAGCTCCATGGTTATGATGGATGGATGAAGCTGATAATGCCCAAACTGTCTAAACAGTGTTACCATCACTAGAAGTGGTCACTTAACCAGACGTTAAGTGCCTCCTGCTGCTGCTACTGCTGCTAAGTCGCTTCAGTCGTGTCCAACTCTGTGTGACCCCTAGAGGGATGAAAAAGAAGTACACCAACCCTAGGTCTTGGCAAAAAAAAAAACCCAAAAACCAACTCCTCCCCCTCACCCCACCAAAGCTGAAAGAAAGCCTGCAGATCTAACTGGCAGTTTACAAGATTGCTGAGGATGGTGGAGTCTGCTTAAGACACCTCAACGATGCAGGCTAAATCCAGTATAAGGACAAATTCTGTAAGAATTTGAAGAAGCCTTGGTTTCTTCAACAAATAAATGGTATTTAAAAGGGAGTTTCTGGGACTTCCCTGGTGGTACAGTGGATAGGAATCTGCCTGCCAATGCAGGAAAACATGGATTTGATCCCTGGTCCAGGAGGATTGCACATACCATGAGCAACTAGGCCTGGGCACCACAGCTACTGAAGCCCACACGCCCAGAGCGTGTGCACCACAACGGGAGAAACCACCTCAAGGGGAAGCCCGTACACGGGAATGAAGAGTAGCCCCCACTTGCAGCAACGGAGACCCAAAGATATAATGAAAGGGAGTTTCTATTACAGAGTAAGAAAAGACATCCTAATTCAAACATGCCAATGGTAGAAAGGCACTTCTGAGACAGAAAACTGAACACAGACTAGATATTGCTATTGTTGTCATTTAATTGTTTAGTTGAGTCCAACTCTTTGCGACCTCAGACTGCAGCACCCCCAGGCTCCTCTGTCCATGGGATTTCCCAGGCAAGAATACTGGAGTAATCCTGACAGCATGTAGCAGTATTTAATAAAATGTTTATAGGTGAAATAATAGGATGCCTGGAATCCATATTAAAATACACAAGCCAAAAAAATAAAAAAGAGAGAGCAAAAAAGTGCGACAGGGAGTAGCTGAAAAAAGAGTGGCAAAAATATTGAAGTGGTTGAGGTGATGGGTAAAAGAGGATTCATTATATATTCTACTTAATAACGTACGCTTGAAAATGTCCATAAGATTTTGTTTGAAAAATGTATTTGGCTGCGCCTGGTCTTAGTTGCAGCATATGGACTCTTAAGTTGTGGCATGTAGGATCTTGTTCCCTGATCAGGAATCAAACCTAGGCCATCTGCACTGGGAGGATGGAGTCTTAGTCACTGGACCACCAGGGAATTCCTCATAATAAATTTTAAACTTGCAATGAAGATTCACTTTGTATTTTCCTCAGTGTGATCCCTTATCTCTAGGTGAGAAAAATGGAATTCCTAAATTTAAGGAAGGAGAATTTTTACCTCAACAAGAAATCGCCAAATTTTTCTCCAGGTGTTTGTAATGATGATTCAGGATATTCTACCCCAAAATAAGCACCTTGTCATGCTGAATATTTTAAGCCAACTGCACTGGAAAAACAGCAGGTGCAGAAAGGACTCCCTGACCTTCCTCTGAAGCAAGTCATAAAACTCTCACATGAGAGGTGCCCTCCCTCTGCCCAGAGGGAAGGAGTATATTTTCTCCAAGACTGAGGAACACCAAGAGCAATCTGAACAGAGGGCTTGCCATTTCCGCTAGTGACACCCTTATACTCCTTTCCATTCTGTCACATTTTGTCACACCCTCCACTCTTCATCAAACATAGCAAAGCACTCAGGTTTAACCAATTCTTCAGGTCATTTCATTATGAAGGCTACTGGTCACATCAAACTTTAATAAATCTGTATTCTTTTATCTTGTTAATCTGCCTTTTGTTACAGGGTCCTAGCTAAAATTTTTGATAGGTAGATATTTTTCCTCCTTTTATAGTAACAACTTACCATCTCACCAGTTTTCCCACAATCCTTAAACACTTGTTGATATTTTAATTTCTGTTAATTTGATGGATAAAATGGTATCGTATAATTGTTTTAAATGATGTTTTCCTGGTGGTTGTACCTCTTCATTCTTTTTATGCTACCTACATTTTTTTCTGAAAGCTACTTTTTATATCCTTTGCCCATTATTTCCTTGCCTTTTTCTTATTATAGTTTTTCATCTGTTGTTTCGTTGCTCAGTTGTATCCAACTCTTTGTGACCCCATGGACTGTAAGCTGCCAGGACCCTCTGTCCATGGGACTTCCCAGGCAGAAATGCTGAATTGGTTTGCCATTTCCTTCTCCAGGGGATCTTCTGGACCCAGGTATCAAACCAGCGTCTCCTGCTTGGCAGGCAGATTCTTTACCACTGAGCCACCTGGGAAGCCCATAGTTTTGTCATATTTTGATATTTAATTTTTATTATGTTACAAGTACTTGTTTCCCAATTTGTTCCTTATATTTAAAATTTTTTATGCAAGCTATCTTGCATCCAGAGTTTTAAACTGTAATGTGACCAAATCCATCATAATTTTTTTGCCCTGTCATAATTTTGCTGTGTCTTGAGTGACACCTACATCCCAAGTTCTTATGCAGATGACACCACCCTTATGGCAGAAAATGAAGAGGAACTAAAAAGCCTCTTGGTGAAAGTGAGAGAGAGGAGTAAAAAAGTTGGCTTAAAACTCAACATTCAGAAAACTAAGATCATGGAATCCAGTCCCAGCATTTCATGGCCAATAGATGGGGAAACAAAGGAAATAGAGACTTCTGAGGGGGCTGCAAAATCACTGCATATGGTGACCGAAGCCATGAAATTAAAAGACACTTGCTCCTTGGAAGAAAAGCTATGACCAACCTAGACAGCATATTGAAAAGCAGAGACATTACTTTGTCAACAAAGGTCTGTCTAGTCAAAGCTATGGTGTTTCCAGCAGTCATGTATGGATGTGAGAGTTGGACTATAAAGGAAGCTGAGTGCTGAAGAACTGATGCTTTTGAACTGTGGTGTTGGAGAAGATTCTTCTGAGTCCTTTGGACTGCAATGGGATCCAACCAGTGAATCCTAAAGAAAATCAGTCCTGAATATTCATTGGAAGGACTGATGCTAAAGCTGAAATTCCAATACTTTGGCCACCTGATGCGAAGAATTGACTCCTTGGAAAAGACCTTGATGCTGGGAAGGATTGAAGGTGGGAGAAGGGGATGACAGAGGATGAGATGGTTGGATGGCATTACCGACTCGATGGACATGAGCCTGAGTAAGCCTGGGGAGTTGGTGATGGACAGGGAAGTCTGGGGTGCTGAAGTCCGACATGACTCAGCAACTGAACTGAATTGATCATGGATTTTAATAAGAATGCTTAATTTTTGGCCCCCAAATGTTTGTCTTACATTTCCGCACATACGGTTTATCTAAAATATGATATTTTCTTCCTTTAGTCTGTTAGTTTGACCTTGACTTACTTGAAACATCTTGCATTTCAGAGATAAATACCATTGGTCAACATTCTTTTACTATCTTCAGTCAAGTTGTTGTTTAGTCACTAAGTCAGGTACCAAATCTAAAATATGCAGGCAAGTCTTTCTTACTCTTCTTTTCCCCCTAATTTGGGACTTTCTGAAGCTAGGACAAGGGCAGGGTCCCTTATCCAGGGCCATGCTTTCTCACTCCCCAAAACACACACATGACTCAAGGTTCTCTTTTTAAAATCCCACTGTGGGTATAATTCTTAAAATTTTGATCCGTTACTACAGGGCCTAATGGTGCAAATGACTGTTGAGAAAGCACATATTAAAGATGGCTTAAAGAAACTAGGAGATCATATTAAGCAACTGAGGATGTAAATCAATGACTTTGGATGAGTTCCTTAACTTCTGTGTGCCTCAATTTCCCTAAATGTAAAATGAAACCAACTCCAATACTTTGGCCACCTGATGTGAAGAGCTGACTCATTTGAAAAGACCCTGATGCTGAGAAAGATTGACGGCAGGATGAGAAGAGGATGACAGAGGATGAGATGATTGGATGGCATCACCGACTCAATAGACATGGATTTGGGTGAACTCTGGGAGTTGGTGATGGACAGGGAGGCCTGACGTGGTGCGGTTCATGGGGTCGCAAAGAGCTGGACACGACTGAGCGACTGAACTGAAGATTCTGAGTCACAGATTTGTTTTGAAAAGCCCATGATAAACTATATGAAAAGTAAGCAGTACAGTTGCCTGGCACACATACAGGTATTAATGTTTTAGCTGTGATCATCACTGAAACAGCAGAATGCTATGGTCCTTGCCCTCTATGTCCTCTGCCCGCCTTTTGTCTGTGGGAAGACTTTAGACAAAGAATAATTTTAATCAGAAAAGTCAGAAAATACAGAAACAAAGGAAAACAGTCAAAGAGACCAAATAATACTAGCTTAGTCATTAAGCAAAGTCAAGGACCTTTAGCTCCTTCTCAAGGGATTAATATTTGAGCCACATCTTGTGAGCCATCTTATATGGAAACCCCCTCACCAGGTGGAGGAAGTTAACATCATGGTGCCCATGATCTAAGCTGCCACAATTTCAAGAACTGGTTTCACTGAAACAGCAACAGTCTGACCCTGGAACTAAAGACTACTTAAAACATTGAAGATGACCACAGTCAGACCAACAACCAATTCGAAGATGACTGTCTCTATGTGTAAGCCCCTTTTTGTCTATAAAACCTAATTCCCCCTGACTGCTTGGGGGGGCGAGTGGGGGTGGTGAGAGGGAGGTGCCGGGAGAGGTGGGGTGCGGTGCTGTGCTGGGGGGCTGAGGGGGGCGGCGGTCAGCCTTTGAATGGGTATCTGCCTCCTCCTCTTCCTCCCCGGCTTGCCAGCATCCAAAATAAAGCAAGCTTTTCTTTCCACCAACCTTGCCTCTTCATTGGCTTTTGGGCAGCAAGCAGAACCCTATTTTTGGTTACGTTACTGTCACTAACTGCTTTGAGGGCAGCTTCAGACGCTGGTAGGCAGCGAAGGGAAATTCTCCAGTGTCAAGAGGCCAACTGCCAGTTTTGGGGTCTCCACTCCGCCTCGCGTTAGGGCCCTGCCTCCTTCTAGGCTTGAAAATGGCGGATAATACGACCACGCCGCAGTGACTAGGTGGCTGCCTAACCGGATTCACGGACGTGAGCTCCTGGAACCTCCCCTGGCTCACCAGCCTGCAAAGAGTGGCTGTTTCTATGACCCGTGTTTGCTTTCCACCGCTCCACCAATAGTTAAGTGCCTAGCTTGTGACCGCCCGCCAGGACCCCGCACGTATGGGAACCTTCACCTACTCTACTCCGCTCACCCCACGCCCTGCCGCCCGCAGTGGCGGTGGCGGCGGCGGCGGCGGCTGCAGCGGCAGCAACTTCGAACTCACGCCGGGTGACCGACGGACCGACCACTCGCCTGTGTAAGCGGCCCGCCAAGACCAAATGGCCCTCTGAGCGCAGGCGCAGTACGTGCTGCCCCCAAGCTGGTGACCCCACCCCCAGTCTTGCTAGCCGCCCGCCCCTCCCAGGGTGGCTGGGGAGGGGCCTAAAGGTAGCACGGGCTCTGATTGGGCAAGGCCTAGGCACGAGGGCGCCATTCTCTTCCCGGCTGTGTACCGCCAGGGTCTGGAGTGTGGAGCAGTGTCTGGGAGCGTTCTCTCGGCTCGTCTGCAGCTGCGATGTGCGGCAGCCTCTTCTGGGGCGTGCAGTCCCAGCTGGCTGAGCCTGGATGCTCTCTGGGCTCAGTGGGCGCGGGCCCACACCGGCGATCGTTTTAAGGCGAGGAGAACGCGTCTGTGACTACCCTGTGCGGGTTAATTTTGGAAGTGATGGTTAAGGGTCCTGGCTTGAGACTCCTTTATTTATGTTGTTAATTTTGATGAAAGCCCAGCTGGAAGCTGCTCCAGTTAACAATGAGTTCTCAGTCTGGAGAGTTAAAGGCACTTGAATTGTAGGTACTGATTTTGTTCCGCTCTGAGGACTTCCATTTGAGCAGTCGGTAATGAAGTTACAAATTTTTAAGAACATCCAAGTTGTCTGAAAACGTGTGGCGATGGGAGCAGAATGAGAGGAAAGGGGAGGAATTCCTTTTTTGAAGAGTTTCCGTTTCTAGATGGTGGCAAAGGAGAGAAAGTTTGGGAGACCTAACCTACAAACATACCAAAAATAATCTTTGCAATCCATTTTGATATTAGCTGGTGCGAGTAAAAGATTCTGAATGAAAAGACTAGGGTGAGGCCTGAAGTGAAGTTGCTCAGTCGTGTCCGAGTGCTGGAGTGGATTGCCTTTTCCTGCTCCAGGGGACTTTCCCGACTCAGGAATCGAACCTGGGTCTCCCGCATTGTGGGCAGACGCTTACCATGGGAGCCATCAGGGAAGCCCAGAGTTAGGGTGAGGCCCAACACAGATTTATTCCAAAATGGAAACAACGCAAATATTAGAGGCAAGAGGTACACAGCATGAACTGTTGAAGGCCCTGTGATATGCCTGATAGTCTTGTCCTTTTTAAGCAGGAACACAGATGAAGGTGAAACTGAAGAAAATGAGTCTTTCCCCAAAGGAGATAGAAGATGGGGAGGGTGAGATGTCAGAAGATAAGGACATTGGCAGTAGAGATGAGGTATCTATATGTACAGTGTGGAGCAAGAGTATCTAACATTAATTTCAACAGTCAAAATCCAGAATAAAGCACTTAAATTGCACTGTTTAATTTAAAAAGTGGTTTTATGAGCACTTCCAACTAGTTTCACAAGCCCACTGTAAACTCCATACCAAAATCTAACAGTCATTTTTTAAAAATTGGAGACCACTCTTAGGAGCATAGATGCAAATTTCCAGACAAAATGTTAGCAAACTGAGAATCAGTGTTATGTAAAATGGATGATGCATTGTGACCAAGTGTGGTTTATTTGGTAAAAGTGTTCTTTGTTTGAAAAGTGATAGTGATTACCTAGAGATACTGGATTGAAAGACAGTTTCTTTATTCTTAAAATTGCTTCCTTAAATTCCATTAGTTTGGATGCCCACCAAACGTAATGTTTCCATCTTTATCCTTTTGACAGGTATTTAGATCCCTAGAATGTTCTGCTTCTGGCTGGGTGAAAGTCGCTCAGTTGTGTCCAAATCCTTGTGATGCCATGGACTGTGCAGTCCATGGAATTCTCCAGGTCAGAACACTGAAGTGGGTTGCCTTTCCCTTCTCCAGGGAATCTTCCCAACCCAGGGATCGAACCCAGGTCTCCTGCATTGCAGGTGAAAGCTTTACTAGTTGAGCCACAAGGGAGCCTCTTCATTAATATTTGAACATAGATAGGTTAAGTTGGGTCTAGAAGAATTGAGGTGGGTGACTGGGTACACAACTAAAGAATATTGAATGCCTCCTCTGTGTAGCCACTGTGTTAGGACTTGATACGCTATCTCATTTCATCCTCACAGTGACCTTGTTAGGTAGACTGAATAGGGTTAGTGAATGGAAAGTAAATTATCCAGGGGGCAGGGGGATGGTTGAAATAGGTGAATGGGATTAAGAGGTAGAAACTACTAGTTATAAAATAAGAAAGTCACAGAGGTACAGCACAAGGAATATAGTCAATAATATTGTAATAACTTCATATGGTGTGTAATCTGTAAAAATATGAAATCACTGCATTGTACTCAGATGGTAAAGAGTCAGCCTGCAATGCAGGAGATCTGGGTTCGATCTTTGGGTTGGGAAGATCCCCTGGAGGAGGGCATGGCAACCTACTCCAATATTCCTAGTGGGCTACAGCCCATGGGGTTGCAAAGAGTTGGACATGACTGAGCAAGTAAGCACAGCACCCGCTGTGTTGTACACATGAAACTAACATGATATTGTATGGTAATATCAATACTTCAAAAAAAAATTATCCATACACACCTTTGATTGTAATTGAAAACACATTAAATGTGTACTCAGGAGACTTCTCTGGCAGTCCAGTGGTTAATACAGGGGGTGCAGGTTTGAGCCCTGGTTGGTGAGATGATCCCATATGCCTTATGCCCCAAAAACCCAAAACACTTAAAAAAAAAAAAGGAACAATGTTTTAACAAGTTCAATAAAGACTTTTAAATGGTCCACATAAAAAAGTCTTAAAAAAAACGTGTATTCATTTGCTAGTCTTTTGATGTGGGACTAAGGCCTTGTCTTTGACTTCACTGTTGCAGGAATTTATCTTCTCTGTATAAAGTATACGCAGATGTATCTTCTGCAAGGCCTTGTCTTTAAAATTTGTTTCTTTAAGACAAAGCAAAACTGAAAAAACAACCCAAGAAAGCAATTTGAATACAGACTCCTACATCTACAGTTTTACAGTTTTTTCCATTCTTTTATGGTTGCTCACCCACACCTAATTTGACTGCAGTTTTTAAGCATTATCAAGTGTGTCCAAAGCATTCAAATTTGTTTTCATAGATTCAATAACTTTTTGGATTAATTTTATTGGTTTATGTGAAGTTTATTATGTAATTGAAACTGCAATACACTGGTCATATACAAGCTTTCAAGCAAAGATCGCTGAAGCTTATTAAAGATTATTTCTGCTCATGGACAGAAATGCCCAGATGTACTGAGTACCATGTAGTAGTCCATTAGCCATACGTGCTTTGCATCTCCCAGGTATCAAGTTAGTAACTCCTGTTTGGAATTGAGATGGTCATTTAATCCTTTCACAGATGTAGCTTGGTGTGACGTAGTTAAGTGGACAAAGACAGGAGAGCAACTGCTGTTCTGTGGTGTCCACAATACGGTGCATTAACTCTATACCCGTCAGAGCCAAAACATTTCCTGATGAGTGTACCTTTTGTTTTGAAACCCAGACTGTATTAGCTCAGAGGAAAATAGGAGTACTCACATTACACTTTCCTTAGACTGAAATGCACGTGATATAAGTGTAGACTGTTCACACTGCAACCCTTGGTCGTCCCTCTTTAAAATGTGTTGCCTGTAACAGTTTGCTTTGATTGGTGCAGCATATGGTCCCTTTCCCATGCTTTCCCTGATCCCATGTCATTCCTATGCCTGGTGAACTGGTCCTTCATCTTATGCCCATAAATTCTGTTCATAACCAGTAATGCTAATCACATCATATTGTAGTTACTCATCTCATCCTGTGATGTGGGTCAAGATCTGTATGTGTAATCAGTTATGTTTTATGTTTTGCTGGATCTGCCATGATCTCACAGATGTATGGATGGCTGAAAAAACCCGAAATTTACTTTCTACAGTTCAGGAGGCCAGACAGCAAAGATCAAGTTGTTGGCAGGTGGGGTGCTTCTGCCGCACCTCTCCTTGGCGTGCAGATATCTGACCTATGGCTATGTTAAAACAAGGTCATCTGCTGCCCATAGTTCTTCATTTTTGTATTTGGTGAGTCTTCAGTGAGTGTTCTGCTAACATTTTCATCTTTAGTCACTGAGTTTTGTAATACCATGTCCAATTCTTAGTGGCTCTGGATGGGAATTGATGGTGTAATTGGGAAGCACGAGGTCCAACCTCGGGGGCCTGGCTCTCATTCTTGTGTGTGTTTCAGGTGCCAGTGTGGGGCCCTCTCCTGTGGTGTTTTGCAGAGCTCAGCGTATCTGACTCTTTGCAACCCTACGGTTGGACTGTAGGCCTCCAGGCTTCTCTGTCCATGGGATTCTCCAGGCAAGAATACTGGAGTACTCCAGAGGATCTTCCCGACTAAGGGATGGAACCTAGTCTACTCCATCTCCTGCATTGCAGGTGGACTCACTGCTGAGCCATCAAGGAGCCCCTCTTTAGTGTTTTACTTGTGTGCAGAGATTTGGGACTCCACAGGCACGTGGAGCCACTTAGGCAGTAGTTGATTTGGTGTGTTTTCTTAGGCGGCATCTTGCATAGGTTTTAGAAACCTAGATCCTTTCCTGTAGAGATTCTGATTTGAAAGTTTTAAGTGAAGTCCCAAGAATTTTTTTCCCCTTTTCTTTTCTTAGACAAGCATGCCAGGTGATCCTGGGGCTGGGAGCTCTTTTACTGCACACTGAGAAATTCATCCTGGAGAAATCAGCGGGGATGTTAACATGTGGGCCTGAGCAGACTTTGCACTTGCTGACTGTGCAGTGTGACTGCCACCTCCTGGCCACAGGGGAGATATCTCTTTATTGTTGCTCTTCCTCTAGCTCAGTTGGTAAAGAATCCACCTGCAGTGCAGGAGACCCTGGTTCGATTCCTGGGTCGGGAAGATCCTCTAGAGAAGGAAAAGGCTAGTCACTCGAGTATTCTGGGTTGGAGAATTCCATGGACAGTCCATGGGGTTGCAAAGAGTTGGACTCAACTCTCACTTTCACTTTTTCACTTTCCTCCTCCAGTGTTGTCCTTCAGAAGAATAGTAGGAAGATTACTACTGCTCCAGGAAATTAAGAAAAAAAACGTTTCTCGGTCCCGTTTGCTGAGAAGTTAATATCACCATGCAGGAAGGGGCCAAGATTCCAAAAGACAGGAGGATTGCCAAGCTCCAGGACCATGAGAAGAGGCTGAGAACTCTGGGGAGGATGAAGGTAAAAACTGTGAGTTGGATCAGTATGAAGGAGGCAAACAGACCCTTCTTGGGGCGTCCCTGTGGTGACTACAGTGCCATGGTGCGTGGCTCTCGGAGGGCCTCTGTGGAAATGCCACCCTTGGCACCCCTGGCTGATTCCCCAGACTTGGTTTGAGGAGTCTCAGTGGACATTAGGCTTCTTCTCTCCACATGACCAGATTCAGAGTTTTATCTTTGAATATTGTATGTTATTTGTTTCTCTCTTTGTGCCTGTAAACCAAGCAGGTTAATTGTCCCCTGGATTTGACTCTCAGTGATTCTTTTATCCTAATGGCATCTGTGTAACATTTTAAATGGTATTGCTTCCAAAGCAGTAATTCTCAGCACTGGTATTAAAATACAGTGGCAGTACATTTTTAATTATTTCAGAATGAAAGGTTGAAATGACAGTGAATTTTTTTGTCTTAGATGTGTGTATATAGTCAGACTTACAAGCAGTTACTCCCAAAGATGAATTTGTTATTTTCATTCTCAGCAAGTCTGTGCAGTAGTAATTGATTAGGTGGGTTTTCATTTAGATTCTGGAAAAGAAACCTTGTGTCCTACACGGGCCAAGGGGAGATAAGCCTTTCCCTGGGGGTGGAGGGAAGTGATCAAGATCATGAGGATGACGACAAAGGCTGAGAGGAAGGGGAAGGTCACATTGCAGGTGGATTCTTCACCAGCCGAGCCGCCAGGGAAGATCCTGGTATGAACTGCAGCATACCAGGCTTCCCTGTTCTTCACTGTCTCCCAGAGTTTGCTCAGATTCATGTCCACTGAGGCGGTGATGCTGTCTAGCCATCTCATCCTCTGTCACCCTCTCCTTCTTTCGCTTTCAGTCTTTCCCACCATTACACCATAGCCTGGATCCTCTCCTGTGCCTCGGACCACAGAGAATTCCGTGCTTTATTTGATGGGTTAGATGCCCAGCATGGAAGCATGTTCTGCTCCACGGGACTGAAGTGGCTGAGTTGTGGTGTAGTCCTAAGGCAGTTTTTGGAACTGGTGGAAGAAGCTGACTTTTTCATGTCCTCTGGAGGAGAGACGGGGCCTCAGCTCACGAGCAGAGACTTTGCCTTTTTGGTTGTCGTTGTGACACACCTAACCGTGCTGGCCATTTCTCTAGGAAGGCATTCACAGGTGCTGGCACAACTGTATGATTCAGCTGATTCACTCCTGGTGAAACTGTGTCTTTGGGACTCATTTGGCACAGAACAACCTGGCCCACTTTCCTATGCTGGAGTTAGTTTCTGAAAATGAAAACGATGGCCTGCACTGCATCCCTCAAATTAAAGAGTTGAAGACTAAATTCCAAAAAAGGTTCTCCGATTTCACACTTCATGAGAAGGAACTAATACTGTTCCGTTCCCCTTTCTCAATTAGGATTCATAATGTGAATGGAGAGCTACAGATGGAAGTTCGTGAACTGCAGTGCAATCCTACGCTGAAAGCCAAATACCACGATGCTGAGATTCCAGAACTCTGCAGACATCGTGGAAACGGTTACCCTAAATATAAACACCATTGTGCAGAGATTCTGTCCATGTTTGGAAGTACTTATGTTTGTAAGCAGCTATTCTCTGCTGTGAAACTAAAGAAAACCTAAATGTGGCTCCCAGTTAAAAGATTCAAGGATGAATTCTCTGCTGTGTGTTGCAAAGCAAGGTCCACAGCCTGATGTTGACTGACATCTTGTGGAATGAGAAAGGAATGTCAGATTTTGAATTTCAAAGCTGAAGAGTAATAAATTATGGAACTTTGAACAGTTATTTCTGTTCCCAAATTACATTTTTTTTCCGATGTCAAATTTAAAGTACAGTCTCTGGCATTGTATTTGTGATATAAAAATAACATTTGATTATATCCTGGCAGTTTATTTTTCTCTATACTTTGCCTTTCTAGCACTTAGACTATTCAAATTTATAAACCTCTGCCCTAAAGGCATCCATACTTTCCTTAAAGGTACTTGGGAACCAGGGATGTGAACCAGGGAGTCAGCTGGTAGAACAGAATGTTTAGACACCTTGTGCAGCCCTGTCCCATAGGAAGACAGACATACCAAACTGACTGATGGGCCTTCACCAGAGTAAATTCTCGGCATCACATGAGCCACAAGGTTGATTTCCAGGGGTGGGATTCCTCTTCCATTCTGCCAGGCTCTGAGAAGGCCAGAGAACCACCCTGTCGTCCAGGGAAGGAGAGGCAGATGGCATCAGCGACCCTCAGGACAGCCTCCCAGCGGAGGTCCTGGCCACTAAGGAGAAACTCAGCTGGATGGTCACCGCGGAGCGAGGGAGGATGGAGACTCTAGGGCAGGTCTCACCCATGGCTCCAGTCTTGGCTGGGCCTTCAGTGCTCTCCAGAGGTCTCCCATTTCTCTTGTCCTCATGACCCCCTCTTCTCCCCCGCAGCCAGACCATTCTCTACTCTCGTTTGGTAACATCACCTACTAAATAAAGCCATACTGGAACCCCTCCCCTCCCGTCACCTGGACATCTTCATGGATCTGCAGCCTCCTAAGGTGCAGCCTTAGGCTAAGGAGCCTCCTAAGGTCCTAAGCCTAAGGTGCCTTCCTCCTGCCCCTGACTGATCTCCACCTCTCACTACACCCCAGTCTCTGCCCCTGCCTCTTTAGGGCTTTCCTCCATCCTCTGCCTTTCTGTATTTCTGGGGTTTTTGTCGGTACTGGCTCCTTCCACCAAAATTAGACCTGACCATGGAGGACTTCCCTGGTGGTCCTGTGGCTAAGACGCCGCATTCCCAGTGCCAGGGGCCCTGGTGTGGGATCTTCTAAGCCCATTCACTGCTCGTTGTTGTGGTTTAGCTTCGAAGTCGTGCCCAACTCTTTTGTTACCCCATGGGCTCTAGTCTGTTGGGCTTCTCTGTCCGTAGGATTTCCCAAGCAGGAATACTGGAGTGGATTGCCATTTCCTCCTCCAGGGAAGGCATGGTCTCTTAAGAGTTGTTTGTACACCCATGTTCACAATAACTAAAATCCAAGTGTCTCTCAGTGGATTGATGGATAAGCAAAATGTGGTTTATACATACGATGGAATATTAGTCATCCTTAAAAAAGGGAGAAAATTCTGACACATGCTATAAAATGATGAACCTGAGGACATTATGCTAAGTGAAATCAGACTCAAAAAAAAAAAAAACAGTATGATTTTACTTATTTGAGATGCTTAGAGTAGTCAGAAATCATAGAAGCAGGAATTTGAACAGTTATTGCCAGGTCTGTGGGGAGGGAGGCTGGTGCGTTCTTGTTTCATGGGTATAGAGTTTCAGCTTTATAAGATGAAAAGAGTTCTGGGGATAGCTGGTGGTGATAATTGCATAACATTATGAACGTATTTCATAACATCAAACTGTGCACTGGAGAAAATTAAGACGGTAAACTTTGTTGTATGTATTTTACAATTAAAAAAAAAATCTAAGGAAGAATCCCCCAAACTTCTCACCTAACATGGGACCACAGAGCGCCATGTAATAGGGGCTCCCCATCTCTCTGATCACTGCCCACGGCACACCAGGTATTTGCCTTCTTTCTGAGCCTTGAGTCTTTGACATGGCTGTCCTTGCCGCCTGGAGTACTTCTCTCCAGTTCTGACCCTTGGATCGGAGCTTAGGTGTTGCCACTTGAGAGAAGCCTCCGCTGCCCGATCTTGGAGTGGCCACCTCCACCTGGTCCGCCTCGCCACCCCTTGCTCTGTCTTCACTCAGGCGAGGTTCTTACTGCCCAGACGCTCTGTCCTTCTCAGCGCGTCGTACCAGGAGGCCTGTGTTGCCCGTCTGCCCCTTTCCAGGCCGTGTTCACACTGGGCGTTTGGTTAAGGTGATTTCTGTCAGGTTTCTTCATTATAAGTCACTTGCTTAGGGGCTTCCCTAATGCTCTAGTGGTTGAGACTCCACGTTCCCAGTGCAGGGGCCCGAGTGTGATCCATGGTCAGGGAACTAGATCCCACACACCGCACCTAAGACCTGGCGTGGCCGAATAAATAAACTGATATTTTAAAATTAAATTGCTCATTTTAAATTATCTTATAGAGAGACACTTTGCAACTCTCTAAATATCCTATTTCTTATCCTACTTCTCCCCCCGGCCCCCACAACTTGTCTTAGCATCTGTCACTAACTCTTACCTGACACAGTTCAATTCAGTTCAATTGCTCACTTGTGTCTGACTCTCTGTGACCCCATGGACCGCAGAATGCCAGGCCTCCCTGTCTATCACCAACTCCCAGAGTTCACTCAAACTCATGTCCTTTGAGTCGATGATGCCATCCAGCCATCTCATCCTCTGTTGTCCCCTTCTCCTCCTGCCCCCAATCCCTCCCACCATCAAGGTCTTTTCCAATGAGTCAGCTCTTCTCATCAGGTGGCCAAAGTATTGGAGTTTCAGCTTCAGCATAAGTCCTTCCAATGAACACTCAGGACTGATCTCCTTTAGGATGGACTGGTTGGATCTCCTTGCAGTCCAAGGAACTCTCAAGAGTCTTCTCCAACACCACAGTTTAAAAGCATCAATTCTTCAGCTCTCAGCTTTCTTTATAGTCCAACTCTCACATCCATACATGACCACTGGAAAAACCATAGCGTTGACGAGATGGACCTTTATTGGCAGAGTAATGTCTCTGCTTTTTAGTGTGCTGACACCATTATTACCAGGGTATTTGCCAAATGGTGGTTTTCAGTTTTCCTCGTTTTACATTTATGGGTTAGAATCTATCATGAGAAAGGATTTTTCCTCCACCCTCCTTATTTATTTTTTACTTTATTTATTTATTTTTTTAGCCACACCGCTTGGCTTGTGGGACTCTTAGTTCCCTGACCAGGGATTGAACCTGGGCCTTCACGGTGAAAACATGGAGTCCTAACCACTGGACTGCCAGGGAATTCCACTGCCTTTATTTATTTATTTCTTCACTCATTCAAATATTTATATTGATATGGATTCACAGATTCTTATTTTATTCTGTAAGTTCTTATTCTGTGGATTATCATCCATTACTAGCATTATTTCGTCTGTTGTCCCTGGTTTGGCATGGGGACAGGACATTTGGGTTGCCTCCTTGTGTCTACTGACATGTCCCAGTATGTCCCCCATTATTCTTTGAGCTCTTCCTTCCCTTCTGACCCCATAAGATGTCGGAGGCTCATCTCATACTTTCCTTGCCACAGCCCTAGAAATAGCCATTTCTGAAAGGAGTCTTGGTGCCTGTTATTGGAGAATGGCTTTAGACGCCAAGATCTAGGAGCTGGGTGAGTTCACTGGTGCTGGGCAATATGAGTTTCAAGCCATCTTGGTGGTCAGAGTTAGGAAGCGTATATGCACACACATTCTCGTGCAAAGCTATTTCTCTGTCTTACCAACATGTATTTCTGAAAACCATGAGTTCGCAGGTGCCCCCAGTTCCAGTGCAACACCTTGGTGTTCACTGTAGCCTACGCTCATTCCTGCTTCCCTCTCTTTACTTGGCTGTGCTGGGTCTTCATTGCTTTGCCTGGCTTCCGCTTGTTGCTCTCAGCAGGGGCTCTTCCCTGCGGTTCGAGGCCCTCTACCTGTGGTGGCGTCCCTTGTGAAGCACACACAGCTCCAGGTGCACGGGCCTCAGCAGGAGCAGTGTGTGGGCCTGGAGGCTGTGGCTCGAGGGCTCTGGAGCTTGGGAGCAGTGGTTGCAGCACATGGGCTTAGCTGCTCCTAAGCATGCAAGATCTTAGTTCCTGGACCAGGGATCGAACCTGTACCCTCTACCTTGGCAGGTGGATTCTTTATCCACTGACCAGGGAAGCCCCTTCTTCCTTATTTCTAACTTGTTTTTTTGACAGTGAGAAATCTGGCTTTTATTAGTCACCATGTATTTACTTACTTGCTTAGTGCTAGAATACACATAAGCAGTTTCTGAATTTTTAACTCAGCTCTGTGAAAAACAAACCTGCTACTTAGTGTGCATGCTGTTCTGTTTCTCCCCAGAGTAGATGGTCAAATACCCTTTTCTGAAGTCGCTCAGCTGAGTGTCCCCCAGTGTCCTCAGTGTGGGGATGGTCTCCCCTGCTGCACAGTTGGGCTTCTCTGTTCCTGTTTATATTCCACTTTGGGTCATCTCCACTCCCCTATTCCCAGTTGCCTGTTGATTAAAATTTTGTTTAATTTTTGCAACACAGTAATGATTCTAAGAATCGGAATTGGAACTTCCCTTGTGGTCTAGCAGTTTGCTTCCATCTTAGGGAGTGCGGGCTCCATCCATGGTCAGGGAACCAAGATCCCACAGGCCACACAGCATGGCCCAAAAGTAACAACAAAGTCGGAACTACACAGAGATACACAGAGAAGCGTCATTTCCCCTACGCCTTCTCCCTGGTCCCGTTCTTCATACCCTGCCCCTTCTGCAAGTAAGCAGTCTCCCTGGTTTCTGGTTTATCTGCATTTATTACCATATTTCTTTTTGCACATGTGTATAATTTCTAGTTCCTCTTCTGTACATGATAGGTAATAAATAGATCACTTTTGCATTTTGCTTTTTTCACTTTGCAGTTTCTTAGCAACCATTAGTAAACATTTGGGGCCATTATGTTATGACCCTGCTTACTCACCAACAGTTCATTTGGAGAGTGTCCCCATCTTAGAAGGGGCTGTGGAGAGAAATCAGGCTGGAGAGGCAGGCAGGGTCAGATTCTGGCCAAGGAGGTTGCTTGCTGCCCTCATGAAGAGGTACAGGATGGACTGGGATGAGGCCAGGGCCAGGGCCAGGGAGAGGAGGCAAGGAGACCAGCCAGGAGACCTGCAGTGGCATCGGCCTGGACGAGGCAGAAAAGATGGAGGGAAAGGGCGACATCTGGAGGTGTGGGGGCAGCAGACAGAGGCACAGAGGCGCGGATGCCTTCCGGATTTCTAGCTTGGTGACCAAGGGAGAGAGTGAAGGCAGAGGATGTGGTTTGAGGGAACCTGAGAGCCTCATTGAGTTTCAAGCAGAGCTTGTTAGAGGGCCATGGTAGAGAGTTTGTGACATCACAGAAAACGGTGCTTTATTTTTATTTATTTCTCTGGCCACGCCATCTGGCTTGTGGGATCCCAGTTTCCTCACCAAGGACTGAACCCAGGCCCTTGGCAGTGAAAGCATGGAAGCCAGGGAATTCTGGGTGGCGCTTAAACGATGGCACATGGAATACCCAGAAATGAGATTCAGAAGCAAGTGTGGGAGCTTCTCTGGTGGTCCAGTGATTGAGACTCCAAGCTTCCAATGCAGGAGGCTCAGGTTCGATCCCTGCTTGGGGAACTAAGATCCTCCATGCCGTGAGTGTGGCCAAAAAACAAAACAAAAGAGTGTGGCGTGATGTTAAATGAAAGAAGGCAGACCCAAAAGGCTACCGGCCGTATGATTCTACTTATATGAAAAGGAAAAGGTAAAACAAGAGAGGTAGACATTTTGGAAAAGGTAAAGCAAGAGAGACAGGAAATGGATCAGTGGTTGCTGGGGGCTGGAGTGAGGGCCTGGGAGAAATCTTGTGGTTGTGGAAATACTCTGGATTATGTTGTGACTGCATGTGTTTACTGAAACTCATTGAATTGTGAATCCGAAAGGGTGAGTTTCACTGTGTGTAAATTACACCTCAGTAAGTGATTTTCTAATGAAGTGGTAGGAAGCCTAGGGGACTCTGATGGCTGTGGGGCAGTGAGTGAGAAGTGTTCAGGGGAGAGAAAGGCCCCTGAACTGAGCCCTGAGACACTATGGAACAGAGGAATTGAGTGTCAGATACCAGAGGGGACAAGTAAGACGAGGCCCACAACCAGGCCATTGATGACCTTGACCAAAGAGGATTTTTTTTCCCCATGTGGGGTTCTGTCCTCCCCACGTGGGTCTCCATCCTCCATACTTGGGATCCTCATCCTCCTCCCCCACATGGGTCCCCATCCTCCCCCTGTAGGGTTCCCATCTTCCCCATGTGGGACCTCTGTCTTCTCTTGTAGGGTCCCCGTCTTCCCCTTTGAAGTTCTCATCCTCCCCTGTGGGGTCCCTGCCCTTCCCACATGGGGTCTCTGCCCTCCCCATGTGGGGTCTCCACTCTTCCCCTTTGGGATCCTCATCCTCCCCACGCAGGATCCTTGTTTTCCCCTTAGTCTCTGTCCTCCCCTCTGGGGTCCCAATCCTCCCCACATGGGGTCCCCGCCCTCCCCGTGTGGGGTCTCCGCCCTTCATCCTTGGGGTCTCCATTCTCCCCAGGGGTTCTCACCCTCCCCACATGGGGTCTCTGTCTTCCCTCATAGGGTCCTCATCCTCTCTCCTGTGGGGTCCAGGATCCTTAGTCTCTGTCCTCCCCTCTGGGGTCCCAATCCTCCCCACATGGGGTCCCCGCCCTCCCCGTGTGGGGTCTCCGCCCTTCATCCTTGGGGTCTCCATTCTCCCCAGGGGTTCTCACCCTCCCCACATGGGGTCTCTGTCTTCCCTCATAGGGTCCTCATCCTCTCTCCTGTGGGGTCCCTGTCCTCCCCACATAGGGTCCCTGTCTTCCCCCTTGGAATCTACATCTTCCCCCGTGAGGTCCCCATCCTCTCCTCGTGGGGTTCCCTCCCTCCCCATGTGGGGTCTCTGTCTTTCCCCATGGGGTCCCTGCCCACCCCACATGGCGTCCCTGTCCTCCCCACATAGGGTCCCAGTCTTCCCCCTTGGAATCTACATCTTCCTCCGTGGGGTCCCCATCCTTTCCTTGTGGGTTCCCCTCCCTCCTCATGTGGGGTCTCTGTCCTTCCCCTTTGGGGTCCTCATCCTGCCCCCGGCATCCCCATCTTCCCCATGTAGGGTTCCTGTCTTCCCCTTAGGGTCTCCATCCTCCCCTGTGGGGTCCCAGCCCTCCCCATGTGGGGTCTCCACTCTTTCCCCTTGGGGTCCCCATCCTCCCTCCTTGGGATCTTCATCCTCCCCATGTTGGGCCCTTACACTTTCTAGGCTTCCCAGCAGACAGTGAGCTGAGGAGACCAGCACAATCAGGAGCCCCAGGAAGGCTGATGGAAGGCACAGCAAGGGGAAAGGCCCACCCCATCTCTGGGAAGTAGCAGTGAGTCCGCCACCCAGCACCATAATTTAGGGGCTACCGCAAAGTGAAAGTGAGGGCTCCTGTTCAACAGTTAGTAAGACTCCAAGGCGGCAGGGCATGAAACCAGTCCAAGGGCCCTTCTAAGTGTGGGTAGCATGGTCATGAAGCTGGCCCTGCTGCCACCTGAGAGCTGGGTTTCCAAAAAGAAACAGGAGACCACAGGTTCTGGCTGGAGAGGCCCAGCTTGGCTCTGCAGCTGTGGCTCGCAGGCTCTATCAGAACCAGGACATGCCTCAGGACTGCCATCTGCTGGTCTTATCTAGCCATTGCATCTCCTTTCAGAGAAAAGGACCTTGGGTGGAACAGGAAAAGTGGCTTGATCACCAGGTGACAGCCCTTACTTTCATTGAAAAGAAAACAGCCCTGGAGGGGATATTCTGCCCCAGGTTGCATTGGCCACGGCACAGAACTGTCGTGCTTAAACATGTAATGTAGAGCTGATATAACCCCATGCAGATGAGGAAAGGAAATTAAGAATTTGAGGGACTTCCTGGTAGTCCGTGGCTAAAACTCTGCACTCCCAATGCAGGGGGCTTGGGAGTGGGTTGCCATTTCCTCCTCTAGGGGATTTTCCCAACCCAGGGATTGAACCAGAGTCTCACATCCCTCCTGCATTGGCAGGTGGATTCTTTATCACTAGCACCACCTGGGAAGCCCTCTGGTCAGAAATGATCTCGTGCTAAGTTGCTCAGTTGTGTCCGACTCTTTGTGACCTTAGGGCCTGTAGCCTACCAGGCTCCTCTGTCCATGGGGTTCTCCAGTCACGAATACTGGAGTGGGTTGTCATTCCCTCCTCCAGGGGATCTTCCTGACCCAGGGATCAAACCTGCGTTACTTATATCTGGTCAGGGAACTAGATGCCAAATGCTGCAACCGAGAGTGGGAATAGTGTGGAACAACAACAACAAAAAAGGTCCCACAACTAAGAGATCCCTCTTGCTGCAATGAATATCAGGGATCCTGCATGCCGCAAATGAGAGCCAGCACAGCCAAATAAATAATAAAAAGAAAAAGAGAATTTGACTTTCTTGGCTACTGTGGTTGTCTCCTGTGACCCTTCTCTTGTCTGGGCACTTTCCTAACGGTTCTTTGGGTATGAAATGGGCCTCATAGAGCATCGTCGGCCCAGGAGTGGGCCTCAAACACAAGGACGGTGGAGGGGACTTCTTTTTGGCTGCGGCTGCTGGAAAAGATGTTTCCTCGCTCCCTCTGGACTAAGATGTGTAGACATGGGGGTCACTGCTTGAACTGCAAAAAGAGGTTTTGCCACCAGGATGAAAGCTGCTCTGAGAATGAAACTGACATGGAGAAATGGGGAAAGAAAGAGCAAGAAGCAAGTATAGGATGAGCTGCTGGGTCAAGCCAGCCCTGAAGAGCTGAGAGTCAGGGTAGCCAGCACTCTGTAGTGCTGAGAGCCAGTGAATCTCTTTGCATACTTAAACAGTTCTGAGCAGCTGCTTACGAGGAAACCTGTCTAATGCAAAAGTCCTTCTAACCTCCATCTGTGTCTAGCCCCATCTGTGATGGACACAAGACCTTAAGCCCCTCAGTCTCCTGAGTGTTCAAAGGCACCAGGCCCCTCTTTCAGGCCTCCCCTCCCCAGGGCCTTTGCACAGGCTACTATGCCTGCCCAGGGCACTCTCCCTTCCCCATCTAGCTGAGAGAGTCCATGGGCACTTAAGGTCCCAGCCCAGAAGGCATCTCCTCAGTGAGGCTCTTCCTAACTCTGATTCACTCTAGAAACACGTGCTGTTTCTGCTCTGCCAGGTACCAGGTTAGGCCCCTCCCCCTGCCCTGCCCCCACACCATCACCCCCCAGCCACATAGGGGACACTGGAGGTGCTGCAGTGTGAATCAGAGGGTCATGCATATGTCCTCAGAGGAAGAGACCTGGACCTGGAAGGGGAGTGTGACTGGGTGAGTCTCCAGTAAGACTGCAAAGCTGGGTCAGGGAGTTGGAGGAGCACAGAAATGGTGAGGAGGGTTAGGGTTCTAGATATATTGTGATGTCAACTGACTTTCTGTGCTTGCCAAGCTCCTTTATTTACTTATTTATATGGTTGTGCCTGCTCTTGGTTGCAGCAAGAGCAGGTGGGATCTTTGTGTGTGTGTGTGTGTGTGTGTGTGTGTGTGTGTGTGTGTGTGAGTTGCTCAGTCGTGGCCAACTCTTTTCAACCCCATTGACTGTAGCCCACCAGGCTCCTCTGTCCATGAGATTTTCCAGGCAAGAATATTGGAGTGGGTTGCCAGTTCCTTCTCCAAGGGGATCTTCTCAACCCAGGATCAAACACGGGTCTTCCGTGTTGCAGGCAGATCCTTTACCATCTGAGCCACCACTGGTGGCAACTGAACTCTTAGTTGTGGCAGGCAGGATCTAGTTCTCTAACCAGAGACGGAACCCTGGGCCCCCCTGCACTGGGAGTGTGGTGTCTTAGCCTCTGGGCCACCAGGGAAGTCCCAAGCAACCTGCTGATTCAACTTCCATAGCAGATCTGCAAATAAGCTGGTCCTGACCAGGTGAGAGCTGTATTTCTTCCCAGCTTATATTTACAGGTTAACATATTTTTATATGGACTGTTAAATTGTGATATTATTCACATACCATAATACATACTCTTTTAAAGTGTACAATTCAGTGGGTTGGGTTTTTTGTTTTTGTTTTTTGATATCTTCACAAAGTTGTGTGACCATCACAACTATCTAATTCTAGAACATTTTTGTGACCTCAGAAGAGGCCCTATGCCATCATCAGTCCCCTCCCCATTTCCCTTTTCCCTTAGTCCCTGGAAACAAACTACTTATTTCCTGTCTCTAAAGATTTGCTAATGTTGGATATTTCATATGAATGGAAACATAAAGTACAAGGTATTTTGCATCTTCTTTTACTTAACATATTTTCAAAATTCACCCATATTGTAGCACAGACAAGTACTTTCTCTTTATTGCTGAATTACATGCCATGTCTGGAAAGAACACATTTCATTCATCCATTCATTAGCTGTTAGGCATTTAGGCTGTTTTCTTTTTTTTTCGGTAGGAATAATGCTACTATGAACAGTCTGGTGTAAGGTGTTTTTTTTTTTTAATATTTATTTGGCTTCATCGGGTCTAATTGCATCAAGTAGGGTTTTTTGTGGCATGTGGGATCTTAGTTCCCTGACCAGGGATTGAACCCGCATCTCCTGCATTGCAAAGCGAATTCTCAGCCCCTGGACCACTAGGGCAGTTCCTCCTGTGTGAGTTTTTGTATGAACATTTTCTTCCTTTCACCTCTCCTTCCTTCTTTTCATTTTGGTTGTGCTGTGTGGCTTTCCAGGCTCTCAGTTCTCCAGCCAGGGACTGAACTCAGGCAATGCAGTGAAAGCCTGGAATCCTAACCACGAGGCCGCCAGGCAACTCCTGACACCCACTGTCGCTTCTCTAGGCTATATGCACCTAGGAGTGCATTGGCTGGATTATGTGCTAACTCTGTGTTTAACCATTTGAGGAACCACCAGACCATTTTCCAAAGCAGCTGCACCATTTAACACTCCCGCCAGTAGTATACTAGTCCTCCAATTTCTCCACATCCTCACCAATTCATTTTATTATCCGACTTTTTGATTATTGCCATCCCAGTGGGTGTGAAGATGTATCTTGTTGTGGTTTCGATGTGCATTTCCTTGATGGTTAATGATGCTGAGCATCTCTTCATTACTCAGTTTTTGTCATATCTCTTTGGAGATGTTTATTCAAACCCTCTGCTCGTTTTTTAACTGGGTGTTTTGTTTTCATCTTTGTTGTTGAGTTATTGGAATTCTTTGTGCATTCTTGATATTAATCCCTTATCAGATGTATGATTAGCAAATATTTTCTCGCAATATATATTATTATCTTTTCACTTTCTTGAAGGTGTCTTTTGCAACCCAAAAGTTTTTTTTATTTTGCTGAAGTCCAGTGTGTGTCTCTCTTTTTTGTCACTTATGCCTTTGGTGTTGTATCTAGGAAACCCTTGCCTCCCGTAAGATCAGGAAGATTTCTGCCTACATTGTCTTCTTTGAGTTTACAGTTGTAACTCTTACATTTGTTGATCCATTTTGAGTTCCTCTTTGTCAGTGGTAGGAGACAGGCATCCAATTTCACTCTTTTGCACATGGATATTCAATTGTCCCAGCACCATTTGTTGAAGAGATTGTTTCCCCATTGATTTATCCTGGCACCTTTGTCAAAATCAGTTGACTGCAAAAGCATGGATTTATTTCTGGACTTTCAGATTTATCCCTCTGATTTATGTGTCTGTTCTTAATGCCGATATCACATAGTCTTGACTATTGTAGCTTTGTAGTAAGTTTTGAGATGAAAAAGTGTGTCTACCATCTTTGTTCTTTTCTAAGATTGTTTTGACTATTCTGGGTCTCTTGAAGTTTTGTATGAATTTTAGGATCAGCTTGTCAACTTCTACAGAACAGGCAGGTGGTACTTTGATAGGGATTGTGTTGAATTTGGGGAGTACTGCCATCTTAACAAAATTAAGATTTCCAATCCATGAACACAGGATTTCTTTCAGTGTAGTTTTCAGTGTACAAGTCTTTTACTCTTGTTAAACTTATTCCTACAGTTTTTTAATTTTTTATTAATTTGGCCATGCGGCATGTGGGATTTAGTTCCCTAACCAGGGATCAAACACAGACCCCCTACATTGGAAGCAAAAAGTCTTAACCACCGGACTGCCAGGAAAATCCTCATTAAGTTTTTTCCTAAGTGCTTGTGCTTTATTCCTTTTGATACTAGTGTAAACAGAATTGTTTTAACTCCATTTTTGATCGTTCATTGTTATTGTATAGGAAATATAATTGATTTTTGCACTTTGATCTTGTATCCTGCCATCTTGCTGAACTTTTCATTAGCTCTGTTAGTTGTTTTATGAATTCCATTGGATTTTACATACATAAGATCATGTCATCTGAACATAGAGATGGTTTTACTTCTTCCTTTTCAAACTGGATGACTTTTTTCCTCCCCAAAGTCACCCTGGATATAACCTCCAGTATAATGTTGAATAGAAGTGGTGAGAGCAGACATCTTTGTTTTGTCCCTAATCTTAAGGGAAAAAACTTTCAGTCTTTCACCATGGAGTATGATGTTAGCGGTAGGTTTTGTGTAGATGCCCATTATCAGATTGAGGAAGTACCCTGCTGTTTCTTTGCTGAGGGTTTTTATCGTGAAGGGGTTTTGGACTTTGTGAAATGCTTTTCCTGTGCTATTTGAAGTGAGCCCAGTATATGGTTTCTGTCCTTTATGGTTAATACATTTTTAAAAGCAGCTAGAGGAATAGGAACCAGGAGAATGGGAGACAGGAGACAGGGAGAATTTTTACTGTGCATTCTTTTCTCTTTTTTTGGTTTCCTGCATGTATTTTTTATTCAAAAATGAAATTCTCTTTTAGAAAATTATGGCAACATAAGCCCGATGTGAAGTCCACCATCTTGAACAAGTTGAAGCCTACAGTTCAGTAGGGTAGCGTCGGGTGTGTTCTCATTGTTGTGCAAACCCCAGAACCTTTTCATCTTGCAAAACTGAAACTCTATACCCATTAACAACAGCTCCCAGCTGCGCCCCCCCACCAACGGCAACCACCTTTCTACTTCCTGTATCTATGAGTTTGACTCCTCTGCGCTGTGCTTTGCTCTGCTGTGCTTAGTCACTCAGTTGTGTCTGTAGCCCGCCACGCTCCTCTGTCCATGGGATTCTCCAGGCAAGAATACTGGAATGGGTGGCCATGCCCTCCTCCAGGGGATCTTCCCAACCCAAGGATCAAACCCAGGTCTCCCGCATTGCAGGCAGATTCTTTACTGTCTTAGCCACCAGGGAATAAGCCCTTGATTACTCAAAGATACCTCGTATAGTGAAAGCATACAGTATTTGCTTTTTGTCACTCACTTATTAGCATAATCTCTTTAAAGTTTATCTATGTCATAGCATGCATTAAAATTTCCTTTCATTTTGTTTATCTGTTCACTCACTGATGGACATTTGAGACATTAGGCTATTATAATAGCTAAACGTGGCTGTTGAACAGAGTGTGCAAAAGTCTCTTAGACCCTGCTTTCAATTCTTTTGGATACATACCCAGCAGGTTTATTGCTGGATCATAGAGTTGCTCTGTTTCTAATTTTTGAGGGCTATTGTTTTCCATGATGGCTGCACTATTTTACATTGATAGCAACAGTGCACAGGGTTCTAGATTTCTCCAGCTCTTTACTTATACTTGTTGTTTTCTGTTTTTTTTTTTTTTAATAGCTCATCCTAATAGACATGAAGTATAAATTATCTTTTAAAATCTCAGATTTCTGAATCTACAAAACTGAGATCCAGACCCTCAACTACTTTCAGTCTCACCGTCTTTCAATCCTCCACACAAGGTAGGGCCCTAGATCTAGGTTTGACTCTCCCAGATCCAGGAGGACAACTGGAGGAATGGATAGGAATAGAGGAGGCGACCCAGTAGGGGACAGTAGGGATTCAGGAAAGGCAGGGCTCAGATAAGGTGGCCACAGACTGATGTTAGACTGAAGGGCCTGGAAGCAGCTGCCTTGTTCTCTGGAGTATCTGCGATCTCCACACTCTGGAATACCCATGAGAATTCCTGAGTACTCTCTGGCTAATCTCAAGTTCCTCCAACAGCTCTAACCTATGTGGACATCATTCACAGAATCAACATTTATTGAACACCAACTGTTTGCTGACATTGCAGAGACCAGGGTTCAAAGAATGAATTCCATATGACCTCAAAAAGCTCACTACTGAGCAGGGAAACAGATGTGGACGCAAACTGTGCTTCCACAGGCACTGTGACAGATGGTGCTGAGAAGTTTCCGAGCCAGTCTGCAGATAACAGGGGTCTCTCCAGGTGGTGCAGAGGTTAAAGCTTCTGCCTCCAATGCAAGAGAGCTGGGTTCGATCCCCAGGTCTGGAAGATCCCCTGGAGAAGGAAATGGCAATCCACTCCAGTATTCTTGCCTGGAGAATCCCATGGACAGAGAAGCCTAGCTGGTTACAGTCCACGGGGTCGCAAGGAGTCGGACACGACTGAGCACCTTCACCTTCACCTCCAGGAAGAGGTGGCTGAGTGTGGAAGGTTGACCACGAGGCAGGGCTGAGGAGAGGTGGTCTCAGGGGAAGGCATGCAGGAAAGGATGCAGGTGGGACAGCCCAGAGGGCCCACTCAGGGAAGGTCAGTGGTCCAGCTGGCTGAAGCCTGGAGATCACTGTTGAGTATAGGACCAGGACTTGGGTGACACACTTTAGTCCCCACTCTGCAGCAGGAAGTGGGCTTTCAATGGTGGGATTGTAACAGGAGGGAAAGGGGCAGGGCACACAACTTTTGAAAGAATGACATAACCCAAGGACACAACATAAACTGATCAGAATCAAATAGGATCATGATGGCAGACAAGACTAGACCTTGCTCCTCAATCAGCAAGTGAAACGACACACCCAGAGGTGCCATGACAGTTCCAAGGCACTGTTAAAAGACCTAGGAGTGGGTGGTGGCCCCAATCCTGGAAATCTCCGCCCCTCTCCAAAAGAGCTGGAATAGTTCTCCCACTCATTAGCATATCAAATTACCCAGCCTATAAAAACTAACCATGCCACATTTCGCAGCTGTCGCGCTCACCCTCTGCGGTGGCCCACATTCTATCGGTGGAGTGTGCTTCTCTCTGAATCTGAATAAATCTACTTCTTCCCTATCACTTTGTTTCTCACTGAATTCTTTCTGTGATGAGACATAAAGAAACTGAGCTTCATGAGGTCAGGAAACCAGGTACCATTGGTTGTGGCTGGGTATGAGTCTCAGTCACGTGGATTCAAGTCCCAGCCACATGGGTTTGTTATAGCCACGCGTTCTGGGAAACAACCTCACTCAGAAGGACAATGCAGATAGTGAAGTGCAGTTTATTACACCAGCGGGCCCAAGGCAGAATCTCTTCTTAGCCAAGGACCTCAACCAGTTTTTGTGAAAACCTTATATACCCTAAGTGTACTTGCTCAAACCCACCTCCCCAAATTCCTTGGAACTAGTCTGGACAAGGTAAAAGAGAGATACGATCAAAGTTAACCCATGATTCATGTGTCATAAGCCTAGATAGTTAAACGGTGGACATTTATCAATAGGCCTGTGGTCATATCCCGATAAACATAATGGAATTTACCACTTTGTTCTGTTACGGAGATAATCAGCATATTCTTTTAGGAAATGGAGAGTCCAAGTACAAGTCCTGAGGCTCTTTTATCTGGGGTGTCTGGTTTCCCATTGGTATGCCATTTCTATAGACAGCGGGCACAAAGTTCAGAGTCCATTGGGATGGTGACCAGGTGTGTAGCCTAATGTTCGCAGCCTGGCCTAAGATGGAGTCCAGCTCTGTTTGTTTTCTCCTTCATGTTGAAGTCCCAAGCAGAATTTTGGCTGGGTTTGAGTCCCAAGCAGAGTTTTGGCTGGGTTTGAGTCCCAGCCATGTGAGTTCGACTTGGTTTTGGCTGGGTTTGAGTCCAAATCATGTGGGTTCAAGTCCCAATCTGTGGTAAACGGTTTCAGGCTGAGGCACTGGAGGGTCACCCTATTGGCTAGAAGTCATTGAAATCTTATTAGAACATGCTTGTGTCCATTGATTTAAAAAAATATTGATGTGGCTACAGATAGAGTAAGTTAAGGGGAGAGACTGGTGTCAGAGAGGCCAGTTCAGAATTGCTGCTTTAACCCAGGCAGGATGATGAAGCTTGAAGTAAGAGAGAAGCAGAGGGAAAAGTGGGGGGAGGACTCCAAAGACCCCTGAGGGCCAGGCTGTGGGAAGCCCCTGCCTTGGGGAGAGAGCAGTCTAAGACACCCGCCTCTGACCTGGGAGGACTGGTGCTGTCTCATTTATGGAGGTATGCAAGGTGGCAGTTCAGAGTGGAGGAAGAAACTGACTTTGTAACCCTTGGAATTTGAAGATGTATAGGACACCATAGGGTGCTGCCTGGATCCCAGGAGGAAGGTGGCTCCTGCAGAGACACTGTTTGGGTGCCATCATGGAGGCAGTTGTCCCTGAAAGGTGGAGCCTAAACCAGAGAGGGTACCCCAAGCAGAGGGCAGGAGGTGGGGGTATAGACAGAAGAGAGTTGAGGTCACGGGGCCAAAGAACTCTTCCAGGGAGAGAGCACGAAGGGAGCAGACAGAAGGTAGGCAAGGAGGAAGGAGGCAGCCGAGAAGTCCCAGGGAAGATGCGGTCAAGAGAAAGAGGTCCAGGAAGCTAAGGTCAGAAAGTGTCCTTTGGGCTGGCCACTAAGAGGGTGCTCCATCCTCCCAGGGAAGAGCGCTGGAGGCCCTGCAGGGTCTGGCAGCAACCGTTCTCCACTCTTGCTGGAAGCTAGTTCCTATAAAGGACCAAGGAAGGGAAGGATACTGAAATGAAAGGTGTGGCTGATGAGTAGGAATAGGCCAATTATGGAGTAGGCCCCCAGGAGGCGGGTGGGATGGGGCTCCTGGCCCCAAGGAAAGGTGTTGTTTTAAAGAAGGATTCCAGCTTCCCTTGGGCCTTGAGGGTGGAGAGCCAGGGCCAGAGCTGTTGTAAATAAGAAAGTGGAATGCCCTGGGGGAGGGTCTGTTTTTCTCCTGGAAGTAGAAGGTGAGGTAACTGTGGACAGGGAGGAGAGGGAGGAGGGGGGAGAGGTGAGAAGCCTCCTGGGAGAAGAGACCCGGAACAGATGCTGGAGAGGTGGGAACACGAGCTCCTGGGGGACTTCCTAGGCAGCTGCTGAGGGCAGAACAGTTGGAGATCCCCGACCTGTATCATCACAAGATTTCTCCCCAGTGTGGTCAACTTCTGGGATGTAGGACACGGGAGAGCTGACCGAGGGCCTGAACTGCCAGCCCTTCTCCATCAGGCTCAGAGGCCTCCTGGTCACTGTGTGGTTGTGGAGCTGAGGGCTGACCTCCGAGTTGGCAGATGAAGCTTCGCACAGGCTCTTGGGAAGACAAATGCTGGGTCTTTTGACTCGGATCTTCAGTGGAGTCGGATCTTCAGGCAGTAGAGGCACAAGTTGCCTTGAGCATGAAAACATTGGCCTAAATGCCAAGCAAGGCCTGGCAGGGGAGGAAGTGCTTAGGATCCCTCTTCAGAAATCTGGCTGAAAGTTCTGGAAAGCATCTCGAGGCCTCAGGGATGCCCCAGAACACAGAGGCAGGATGGGTTGGTCAAGGGAACCTGGTCATCTTCACAGCCTCACAGGAGACACCCCAGGCCTCTGGGCTCTAGCAGGCTTGAGCACTGGACTTCAGGCTGTGAACTGTTCTCCTGGCGAAGATGGGTGCCCTCTGGTCCCCTGGGCAGCTTCCTTGGGTGCAGCTCTGGTTCCCCCCACTACGGACCTACCTTCAGTGGACAAGCCTTCCGGGGATCACAGTGTGTGCCTGACATTCCATTTGGCCTCTCAGTAATCCTATCGACCTGGTAACCAATTCCCTGCATTAAACTCCTGTTTTCATTTTTGGCTGCGCCTCACAGCTTGCTTGCAGGATCTTAGTTCCCAGATCAGGGATGGAACCCAGGCCCTTGGCAGTGAAAGCACAGTCCTAGTCACTGGACTGCCAGAGAATTCCCAAACTCCTTCTGTTTTAAATACCTGATGTGGACTTTCATGGTGATCCAGTGGTGAATATGCCATGCAATGCAGAAGAGGGGGGTTTGATCCCTGGTTGGGGAACTAAGACCCCACATGCTGTGGGGCAACTAATCCCGAGTGCTCTAGAGCCTACACGATGCAAGGAAGATCCCGTGTGCCACAACTAAAGCAGCCAGATAAATATTTAAAAATAGTAAATATCTGATGTGAGTTTTCTTTGATGGTTGGAGCCTAATGGAGGCCTTTGGCTCCTGGAGGCCAGGAACTGGGAACTGGCATTAACCCTTCTGAAGATCAGCAGACTTCCTCCAGGGCCTTGGGAGACCCTCACATTCACATGAAGCCCTTTGTGGTTGGGTGGGTCAGAAGGGTCCAGAACTGCCCGCGGGCGCCCAGAGTGGGAGCCTCAGGGCAGACAGAGGCAGTGGGTACTGGGGGCTGGCCAGGCCATGGCAGTGTGGCTATGCCAGGCCACAAGCAGAAGAGGTGGCACACAGCTACTCAAGCACCTCTGGGGCTCTGGGCTGGTGTCAGAAGCTGGTCAAAATCTCCACTGTGCAATTCAGGGATAAGAACTAGAGTGATGCCTCCAGGGGGTATGGTAGCCTCCCACCTCCCGGCAGCCAGTCCCTCCTCTACCAAGGGGTACAGTGCTCTGGGCCAGCAGATAACCCCAGCCAGCCAGGACAGGTGGGATCACTCTCAGGTGGAACTGCCACCAAAAAAACCCAGCCAAAATGAAAGTGAAAGTGTTAGTTACTCAGTTGTGTCCAGCTCTTTGCGACCCCATTGACTGTAACCTACCAAGCTCTTCCATCTGTGGGATTTTCCAGGCAAGAATACTGGAGTCGGTTGCCAGTTCCTTCAGAGGATCTTCCTGACTCAGGATCTTCCCGACCCAGGGACTGAACCCAGGTCTCCCACATTGCAGGCAGATGCTTTACCATCTGAGCTACCAAGGAAGCCCAAAAAACCAGCCAAAGGCAGCATTTAAGAAAGCATCTATCGAAATATGAAAGGCCATCCCCTTTGATCCAACTGTTCTACAATTAAGTATTCTACAAGTGTAATTTGCACATGTGCAAAATGAAGTATGTAGAAAGGTTTATTGGACTTCCCTGGTGATCCAGTGATTATGACTTTGTGCAGAGGGCATGGGTTCCATCTCTAGTCAAGGAACTAAGATCTCACATGCTACATGGAGTGCAAAAAAAAAAAAAGTATTAATAAGAGAGGAGACTTCCTTGGTGGTCCAGTGGTTATGAATCTGCCTTGCAATGCAGGGGACGTAGGTTCAATCCCTGGTCAGGAACTGGTACCTGTATGCCACTAACTAGAGAAAGCCCATGAGCCACAACAAAATAAATGATTTAAAATTTTTTTAAGATTATTTACTGTGAAACTTGTAATAACAAAACATAGGAAACAACCCTAAATGTCCAGCATGGAGACTGGTTAAATAAATGACCCTTCCACTCCAGGAACACTCTGTAGCTATCGAGAAGAACGAGGCAGCTCTGCATGCACTGATGCGGAATGCGTTAGGACATAAACCTAGTTACTGAAGAAGAAAGGAGAGTTCAGCACAGTATATATAGTGTGACTGCATTTGTATGAAATATAATACATACATCTAATTGTAAACACACTGGTGAATCTGGAAGGATAGAGAAACTGCTGCTGGCCCTGTCCTAGGACAGAGTGGCTAGAGGACAGGGAGGGAGGAGACAGTTTATTGTGTTATTTTCTCGAACTTTCTGAACTTCATGCCATTGGTGTGCTTTAAAACTCAACAAGTAATTCACTTTTA
>SJYC01097288.1:0-45138 GCA_006408675.1 Madoqua kirkii
TCCCTGGTTGGGGAACTAAGACCCCACATGCTGTGGGGCAACTAATCCCGAGTGCTCTAGAGCCTACACGATGCAAGGAAGATCCCGTGTGCCACAACTAAAGCAGCCAGATAAATATTTAAAAATAAGTAAATATCTGATGTGAGTTTTCTTTGATGGTTGGAGCCTAATGGAGGCCTTTGGCTCCTGGAGGCCAGGAACTGGGAACTGGCATTAACCCTTCTGAAGATCAGCAGACTTCCTCCAGGGCCTTGGGAGACCCTCACATTCACATGAAGCCCTTTGTGGTTGGGTGGGTCAGAAGGGTCCAGAACTGCCCGCGGGCGCCCAGAGTGGGAGCCTCAGGGCAGACAGAGGCAGTGGGTACTGGGGGCTGGCCAGGCCATGGCAGTGTGGCTATGCCAGGCCACAAGCAGAAGAGGTGGCACACAGCTACTCAAGCACCTCTGGGGCTCTGGGCTGGTGTCAGAAGCTGGTCAAAATCTCCAGTGTGCAATTCAGGGATAAGAACTAGAGTGATGCCTCCACGGGGTATGGTAGCCTCCCACCTCCCGGCAGCCAGTCCCTCCTCTACCAAGGGGTACAGTGCTCTGGGCCAGCAGATAACCCCAGCCAGCCAGGACAGGTGGGATCACTCTCAGGTGGAACTGCCACCAAAAAAACCCAGCCAAAATGAAAGTGAAAGTGTTAGTTACTCAGTTGTGTCCAGCTCTTTGCGACCCCATTGACTGTAACCTACCAAGCTCTTCCATCTGTGGGATTTTCCAGGCAAGAATACTGGAGTCGGTTGCCAGTTCCTTCAGAGGATCTTCCTGACTCAGGATCTTCCCGACCCAGGGACTGAACCCAGGTCTCCCACATTGCAGGCAGATGCTTTACCATCTGAGCTACCAAGGAAGCCCAAAAAACCAGCCAAAGGCAGCATTTAAGAAAGCATCTAACGAAATATGAAAGGCCATCCCCTTTGATCCAACTGTTCTACAATTAAGTATTCTACAAGTGTAATTTGCACATGTGCAAAATGAAGTATGTAGAAAGGTTTATTGGACTTCCCTGGTGATCCAGTGATTATGACTTTGTGCAGAGGGCATGGGTTCCATCTCTAGTCAAGGAACTAAGATCTCACATGCTACATGGAGTGCAAAAAAAAAAAAAAAAGTATTAATAAGAGAGGAGACTTCCTTGGTGGTCCAGTGGTTATGAATCTGCCTTGCAATGCAGGGGACGTAGGTTCAATCCCTGGTCAGGAACTGGTACCTGTGTGCCACTAACTAGAGAAAGCCCATGAGCCACAACAAAATAAATGATTTAAAATTTTTTTAAGATTATTTACTGTGAAACTTGTAATAACAAAACATAGGAAACAACCCTAAATGTCCAGCATGGAGACTGGTTAAATAAATGACCCTTCCACTCCAGGAACACTCTGTAGCTATCGAGAAGAACGAGGCAGTCTGCATGCACTGATGCGGAATGCGTTAGGACATAAACCTAGTTACTGAAGAAGAAAGGAGAGTTCAGCACAGTATATATAGTGTGACTGCATTTGTATGAAATATAATACATACATCTAATTGTAAACACACTGGTGAATCTGGAAGGATAGAGAAACTGCTGCTGGCCCTGTCCTAGGACAGAGTGGCTAGAGGACAGGGAGGGAGGAGACAGTTTATTGTGTTATTTTCTCGAACTTTCTGAACTTCATGCCATTGGTGTGCTTTAAAACTCAACAAGTAATTCACTTTTATAAAACTGAAAAAAAAAAAATGGCAGATTTGCAAACAAACCTCCTACACCCCTGCCAGTCTACTCTGCACAGGTGCTGTGGTCCTGGTTATAGGTTGGAGATGGGGGGTTGGGAGGACTCTGCTGGCAACAGAATAAAGCTGGAGGTAACTAAAGAGCCTCTTGTTGAAGGTGAAAGAAAAGAATGAAAAAGCTGGCTTGAAACTCAGCATTAAAACAACTAAGATCATGGCAACCAGTCCCATCATTTCATGGCAAATAGATGGGGAACAACTGGAAGCAGTGACAGATTTTTTTTCCTTAGGCTCCAAAATCACTGTGGATGGTAACTGCTACCATGAAAATAAAAGATGCTTGCTCCTTGGAAGGAATGCTGTGACCAACCTAGACAGCATATTAAAAAGCAGAGACATTACTTTGCCAATAAAGGTCCATCTAGTGAAAGCTTTGGTTTTTCTAGTAGTCATGTATGGATGTGTGAGTTGGACTATAAAGAGAGCTGAGCACTGAAGAATTGATGCTTTTGAACTGTGGTGTTAGAGAAGACTCTTGAGAGTCCCTTGGACTACAAGGAGATCCAACCAGTCCATCCTAAAGGAAATCAGTCCTGAATATTCATTGGAAGGACTGATGCTGAAGCTGAAACTCCAATACTTTGGCCACCTGATATTCATGGCAAATAGATGGGGAACAACTGGAAGCAGTGACAGATTTTTTTTCCTTAGGCTCCAAAATCACTGTGGATGGTAACTGCTACCATGAAAATAAAAGATGCTTGCTCCTTGGAAGGAATGCTGTGACCAACCTAGACAGCATATTAAAAAGCAGAGACATTACTTTGCCAATAAAGGTCCATCTAGTGAAAGCTTTGGTTTTTCTAGTAGTCATGTATGGATGTGTGAGTTGGACTATAAAGAGAGCTGAGCACTGAAGAATTGATGCTTTTGAACTGTGGTGTTAGAGAAGACTCTTGAGAGTCCCTTGGACTACAAGGAGATCCAACCAGTCCATCCTAAAGGAAATCAGTCCTGAATATTCATTGGAAGGACTGATGCTGAAGCTGAAACTCCAATACTTTGGCCACCTGATATGAAGAACTAACTCATTTGCAAAGACCCTGATGCTGGGAAAGATTGAAGGTGGGAAGAGAAGGGGATGACAGAGGATGAGATGGTTGGATGGCATCACCTACTCAATGGATGTGAGTTTGAGTAAACTCCAGGAGTTGGTGATGGACAGGGAGGCCTAGCGTGCTGCAGTCCATTGGGTCGCAAAAAGTTGGACGTGATTGAGTGACTGAACTGAACTGAGACAGCATATTAAAAAGCAGACATCACTTTGCTGACTATGACCAACCTAGACAGCATATTAAAAAGCAGAGACAACACTTTGCTGAAAAAGGTCCATATAGTCAAAGCTATGGTTTTCCCAGTAGTCACGTATGGATGCGAGAGTTAGACCATAAAGAAGGCTGAGCGCTGAATTGATGCTTTTGAATTGTGGTGCTGAAGAAGACTCTTGAGAGTCCCTTACGCTGTAAGGAGACCAAACCAGTCAATCCTATTGGACATCAACCCTGAATATTCCTTGGAAGGACTGATACGAAAGCTGAAGTTCAAATACTTTGTCCACCTGCGAAGAACCAGCTCATCAGAAAAGACCCCGATGCTGGGAAAGTTTGAAGGCAAAAGAAGGGGATGGCAGAGGATGAGATAGTTAAGATAGCATTACTGACTCAGTGAACATGAATTTGAGCAAACTCCTGGAGACAGAAGGCAGAGAAGCTTGGCTGTACTATAGTCTATGGGGTTGCAAAGATTCAGACACGACTTAGTGACTGAACAAGAAGCCTTAATTACGCATCTGAGTATTTGGGTAGCCACCTGTTTCCCTTCCAGACTCTCAGATTCAGGTCGCTTGAGGATGTGGATTGAACCAACTCTGCCTTATTCCTAGTACATGAGCATATCCTTGCAAAAGGGAACAGGCATTCCTGCCTTCATTTAATAGATGAAAAATAGTGAGTGAAAGTGAAGTCGCTCAGTCCTGTCTGACTCTTTGCGATCCCTCGGACTGTAGCCTACCAGGCTTCTCTGTCCATGGGATTCTCTAGGCAAGAATACTGGGGTGGGTTACCATTTCCTTCTCCAGGGGATCTTCCCGACCCAGGGATCGAACTCCGGTCTCCCGCATCAGAGGCAGACGCTTTAACCTCTGAGCCACCAGGGAAAAATAGGGAGGGAGAAATCCACACAGTGAAGAAGCAACATTTTATGTCTGCCCACCCACCACATGTCAGGACAGGTTCACATCTTACCATTTCCACTCCTGCAAAGTCTTGTGCACTTGCTAGGGACATCATTTCGTTCAAAACAATATTCTGTTCTTCCCTGTTCTGACTGTAGGCAATTTACTTCATTTGATGTTCACATATACTTTTTATCTTTTAAATTTATTTTTAGATGCTCTGGTTTTTTGCTTAAATTTCAGCTTTGAGGTATAATTGACATACAATATTTTAAGATATTTAAAGTGTACATTGTAGTGATTTGACAAATCTATATACCATGAAAGGATTTCCCAAGTAGTTAATTAACACATCCAACACTTCACATTTTTATCCTTTGTGTGTGAGAATATTTAAGTTGTACTATTTTAGCAAATTTCAGTTATATTATATAGTGTTATCAACCATAGTCACCATGTTTTACATTAGACCCTCAGACCTTATTCATCTTTTCTAAAAATTCATTCATTATTACTATTTTGGCCGCAGTGGGTCTTCATTGCTGCATCCGAGCTTTCTCCAGCTGTGGCAAGCTAGGGCTACTCTTCGTCGCAGTGCACCAGCTTCTCATCGTAGTGGCTTCTGTTGTTGCACAGGTTCTAGGTGTCAGGGCTTCAGTAGTTGCAGAATGTGGGCTCAGTCATCGTGGTGCATGAATTTAGGTGCTCCTCGGCACATGGAATTTTCCCAAACTAAGGATCGAACTGTCTCCAACACTGGCAAGCAGATTCCTATCCACTGTACCACCAGAGAAGTCCAGACCTTATTCATCTTATAACTGAAAGTTAGTACCCTTTTACCAACTTCTCCCCATATTCTCCACCTCCTAGCTATTGCAGTGATGTTTTAATGAACATGAGAGTGCAGATATCTTTCAGCAATACTATTTTAATATTTTGAGGAACCTCCATATTATTTTCCATAGTGGCTTCAACAATTTACATTCCATTACTTTTAAATCAATCTTCTGGCATTTAAGAAAGTGTTCCCTCCTTTTCTCCAGCCAGTTGATGCCTTGTAAATGCCCATCTGGGGTTCCTTGGTAGCTTAGCTGGAAGGAATCTGTCTGCAATACATGAGACCCTTGTTTGATTCCTGGGTTGGGAAGATTCCCTGGAGAAGGGATAGGCTACCCATTCCAGTACTCATGGGCTTCCCTGGTGGCTCAGAAGGTAAAGAATCCATCTGCAACATGGGAGACCTGGGTTCGATCCCTGGGTTGGGAAGAGCCCCTGGAGGACATGGCAACCCACTCCAGTAGTCTTGCCTGGAGAACTCCCATGGACAGAAGATCCTGGTGGCTTCAGTCCATGGGGTCCCAAAGAGGTCAGACACGACTGAGTAACTAAGCACATGCACAACACTTGCACAACTGCCCATCTAGCCTCCGATTCTTTCCAAAGAAGACACCAGCAGACAGGAATTATCCTAATTTTCATGCCCATACTCCATTCATTGAATGGACACTTATTAATGTCCATTTTATGCACTGGGAACTGTCTGGACACTTAAGAGGCATTAAGCCATCTGTGTCAGTTATACAGGTACACTTACCTTTAACATCAAATTGGTCTGGACCAAGGGGAAGCCCCTTGGTTTGACAATCCTCAGTCAGTCTCGTCTTCTCGTGTTTCTTTCCTGAGCTTCCAAGTCTCCCTTTGCTGGCTCCTTCCCCATAGGCTATAAGCTATGGAGAAACTTAAGTTGTGACCACTCCCTCTCTCAGGGGCGCTTCCCACAGGGGCCCTACAACTTCTCTATCCACAGCAGTGTGGCTGCTATCCCATCACACTTGCCAAAACCTCTGATATCTTTTAATACCAAATCCAGTAGACCCTTTCAGGCCTTACCTTATCTGACTTTTCTGGAGGCACTGGACACTGTTCTTCTCTTCCCTTTTTCTTAAACTCTTTCTTCCCTCAGCTTCCCAAACTCCCCTTTCCTAGCTTGGCTTCTGACTCTGGGCCTTTTCCCACCACTGGACCTGGGTCTGCCCAGCCTTCTCCTCTCATTCCGTCTGTTATTCTAGGCTGGTCCCTCATGTCATCTGTGTCTGCAGCCAGGCGGCCACCTTCTCGAGCCAAGTGCCTAAAGTGACTGGTATTTCTCATACACACAGCATGTCCAACACTGAATTCAGGAGCTTCCCCCAAACCTGCAGCCCTGTTGGTGTCACTCCACTTACATACACACATTCAACAGGTAATGGAAATAAACGATCCTTTATCCCTCTCTATGAAGTGCAGTGAAAGTAGCTCAGCTGTGTCCAACTCTTTGCGACCCCATGGACTATACAGTCCACGGAATTCTCCAGGCCAGAATACTGGAATGGGTAGCCTTTCCCTTCTCCACAGGATCTTCCCAACCCAGGGATCAAACCCAAGTCTCCCGCATTGCGGGCAGATTCTTTACCAGCTGAGCCACAAGGGAAGCCCAAGAATACTGGAATGGGTAGCCTATCCCTTCTCCAGTGGATCTTCCTGACTCAGGAATCGAACTGGGGTCTCCTTCATTGCAGGTGGATTCTTTACCAACTGAACTATCAGGGAAGCCCATAATTCAAGTCTGTCAATAATAATACTAACTAGTATTGAGGGCTTATTATACATCTCATTTAATACTTGTTACAACCCCAAAGTCAGGTGCTATTATTATCCCCATTTTATAAAGAAACTGGGATGACAGAGTAGGGTCTATTTCAATCCTAGTTCCAGGATTCCCTGGTAGTCCAGTGGCTGACTCCACGCTCTCAATGAAGAGGGCCCAGGTTTGATCCCTGGTCAGGGTACTAGACCCCCTTGGTAAGACCTTGAATAAGTATTAATGTTTATTTTTAATAAATTTTAAAGATATATCATATATAAATACAAAAATAAATGAATTCAATATTAATTTATTAACAATAAATTAATAGATATTTATTTTAATATTTAATATGTAAAAAATTAAAAATTTATTTGGTTTACTGTGAGCAGCACACAAACAATATTTAATTTCAAGAAACCTTTAGTACTAGGAATTGTTCACAGTAGGAACCACCCTGGTGGTCACAGGATGTTATAACTGTGGGCTGAGGAGAAGAACTTGTCAGGCCAGCCACAAACCAGGGCCTTTGACCACGTAAAAGTGGTCAAATAAATGCTCAAAAAAATAAATTCTAGTCCCTAGCTATGTGCCCCTGGACAAGTTAATCTATCTCTCTGCCTCAGTTTCTCAGTTTCAGTGGTAATTTATTTTTAGAGGTATAAAGAACTGGAATAGTGCTTAGAAATTTGTAATTATTATATAAGTATCAGCAATTACTACTTTTTTTTTTTTTAATCTCAGGCTGGCTCCAAAGCAAAGCACTTGAACACTCATACTCAGACTTTCTCCACTGCTCCCTTTACCTAAATACTTCATTCATTCAACAAATTTTCACCACTACTTGTATCAGGCAATGCTTAAGGCACCAGGAATACAGCAGAGAAAAAACGCTGTATTCTTTGAGGCTGGGGAAAAAGCAAACGGGCAGTAAACAGATAAAAAAATGCTAGGTAGTGGTTAAGAACCTGCCTCAAAAAAAAAAAAAAAAAGAACCTGTCTCCATTAGGGTGGTGTGGTAGTAAGCCTCTGCGTGGCACTTTTCATTGAAGGGTGGGGGAAGGCCTCTTAAGAGGTGATATAAGCTGAGATCTGAACTGACAAGTCAGCCATGCCAATATTTCTATAACTCATCCTTGTCACTTGATCATGTTCCCTGCTTATCTCCCTAGCCTCTTCCCATGAGTGTCCAAAGCTTGCTCTGTGCCAAACTGCTTGCAAACACTGGGGTTTTATTCTACCACGCCTTGGCTTATGCTGTTTTTTCTGTCCCCAGTCACCCAGTACGTGTCCGCTTGGCCCCATCCCGGAGTTCAAAATGAAAACCTCCTTAGGATGTTCGCCAGATATCAGAAAGCAGACCAGAGCACGCCTGTCTCCTCCCTGTTCAGACAGCCCCAGTGGGGAGCTGTGGGCTTCCTATTCACTCAGTCACAGCAGTGTTTTAATAAGAATTGCAAAATAATTTGATGGCTCAGAGAATCCACACCAGCCGTTGTTAAAATACAAAACCCTGGGCCCAGCCCCAAATCTCCTTAATTAGGAACCCCAGAGGTGATTCTGAACATTAGTTCATTTGGGGAAATATCGTCATAGCTGAAGATACCTTAGTTTTGTACCAGGTACCAGATGCCACGGATATACCCTCCTACCTGGGCAGCTCTAAACTGAAGAAAGTGCTCTGGGTTGAGTTTTACACCAATAAAGTTTTGCCAGTGATCCATCTGAATAACTGGCAAAAGCACAACGCAAAGGCAATCTTCTATTCCGTCCAGGGAACCTTCCTTCAGACTCTTTTGACTGACTCCTGGACCATCTGACACTGACTTAGCAGCCAACGTTTTTAAAAAGTAGGTGCTTTAGTCCCAAATAACAAACAGGGAACTTTTAAGTGGTCAGAGGCCCTGCTTTGTGGTTGGCCTGACCCAAGTTCTTCTCCTCAGCCCGCAGTTATCCCGTGGCCACCAGGGTGTTGCCTACTGTGAAAAATACCTAGCACACGAGGTTTCTTGAGATTAAATATTGTTTGTGCGCTGCCCACTGTAAACCTCACATACTAGACTGTCTATATCAGCAGCTCTCAGGAGGCATATTCTGAGAAGGGGCCTCGGGGGAGTCACCAGCAGACAGGGGTACTTTCTAGCGCGGTTCATTAGCAGCGGGAACTAAGGTGGGCGCTCAAGGCGGTGGAGTTTGAATTCCCGAAAGGCTCGGGCTATTTAGAGAGGAAACGAGACAAAGTCTTATCTGCGCTGCCTCCAGGAGGCTTTGTGTAGAATGTGGGCCGGGGCCGCCCATGAAGCCTCTCAGGAAACTCAAGCCCTCCGAGGCAGACAAGACCCTGACTGAAAAATCAGAGACCACGGCTATCCACCACTCCAGAGTTGCTGAACACGCGGCGCCAAAATGTCCGTCCCAAAGCGCAGGCGCCGCGAGCGCGGGCCGTGGATGGGCACTCCGGGTACCGCGCGCCAATGGCCCAATCAGAGCTGGCTTTGCACAAAGCGAGTCCCGCCCCAGGCCGCCGCCACGAATCCCCTCCCCCTTCCTTGGCCGCCTCGGCCCGCCCACTCCGGCCCGCGCCCCGCCCCGCGCAGTTCTCAGCTAGAGGCTCGCGATTGGCTCACGAGAGGGACGCGAAATCTGGTTGGTCGAGGCGGAGTCACGAGGGTGCCGTCGACGCCTTTCCAGAGGCGATTACTGGGCAGGCTCAGTCTTTCGCCTCAGTCTCGAGCGCTAGCTGGCAGCCAAGCGTACGCGCTCAGGGATTAGTGGCCGCCATCGACGGTGCTTAGGTTCTTCTGAGCTCCTCTGCGCCACTCGCTCGCCACACACTCCGCCGTCATAAGCCGCCATCATGGTAAAGCTCGCAAAGGTAAGAGGCCTTGCCCGCGCGAGCACGGACATCAAGGCCCGTTTTTCGAGGAGCGCGCGCGCTGCGCCGCCAGGAGGAGGGCCTGCGCGCCGTCCCGGGCGCGTTCGAGGGCGCCGTGCTGTGGGAAGTCTCGCGCGATTAGCTGGGAGGTCTCGCGTTTTTAGCTGCTTGGTAGCGAAGCGAAGAGCTTCGGCAGGTGCCTCGCGGGTGGTGAGTGCGGCGGGGAAGGACTTCGGGGCTGAGAGCGGGGATGGGGAGCAGGGCCTCGGACTGATGAGGCGAAACTCCTGCGACGAGCCGGAGCGGGGCCCCGCCTCCTGACGCACGTGCCGCGGCGCGGGGCTCGCCACGTGGGCCGCGCCTTGTGGGGCCTGCGGAGGGACCTGGCCTTGTGGGGAGGGCGGCGGTGCACCTCGTCTTCGGTCCAGGTCCAGCGGGGTGGGCGGACGGGAGCGGGGCTCCGGCAGGAGGCCCAGTCGCATGCTTTCTGCGCCGGGCTGCGCGCACGTGGTGGTCTGCTTCTTATCCCACGTGGCCCTTCCAGGGCTGAAAGGGCCGGGCTTGATAACCTGGGAAAGGAAGTCTTAATAGAAGACGACGGGTTAAGACGTGTTTTTTTTTTGTTTTTTTTTTTTAAGCTGCCTTCAGACGAGGGTGGTGGAACTTGGTGCCACAGTTTACTTCAAAGGCTTTTTCAAGGTGGTTTTCCTCACGTGAAGGGCCTTGAATTGTTGACAGTTACATTGGTCCAGTTGTCCGCATTGAGAAACGGTGCGGTGAAGCAAGGTTCGCTTCTGGCTGGAGGTGTAATTTTTAAAACGGGTGTGCTTAAAGAACGTAGCAAGATGAGAGTAGTCTTTTTATCCAAAGCAAAAGGTGTTTTTTTAAAGAACTTGAGAGAAAATACGTAGGAAATTGAGTACTAAGTCGCTTCGGTCGTATCCATCGCTTTGGGACTCTGTGGACTGTAGCCCGCCAGGCTTCTCCGTCCATGGGATTTTTCTAGGCAAGAATACTGGACTGGGTTGCCATAACCTCCAAGGGATCTTCCCGATTCAGGATTTGAACCTCCCTTTCTTATGTCTCCTACATTGGCAGGCGGGTTCTTTACCACTAGCGCCACCTGGGAAGCCCTGTGTTAACATTGGTATGAAGGATAACTTTTATGTAAATTGTAGTGAACAGTATGAAGAGGGAGTTCTAAGGGAGATTACTGCCGTTTTGCCATGAAGAATGGCTTGAAATGAGGGAGGGTGTAATGTGTCACGTCTGTTTTAGGCTGGTAAAAATCAAGGTGACTCCAAGAAAATGGCTCCTCCCCCAAAGGAGGTAGAAGAAGATAGTGAAGATGAGGAAATGTCAGAAGATGAAGACGATGAGAGCAGTGGAGAAGAGGTAACTGTATATAGTTCAATGTTGAATTGCCTTAAACTACAAAACGGAGACTTAAAGCAGGTGGTATTGGATGTCGGAAAATATTGGCAGAAAAACCAGGATTCTGTTAATTCACATAGGACCTGTTGTAACGGGGGAGCATTTCACAAAGTTATATTGACCCGTCAAGGTGGCACAAGAATATTTGAACTTGAGAGGAAAGATCTGTAGGTGTGTGTGTATGCACGCACATGTGTGCACACCTTCTGCAGGGCTTGGTGTGATATATTGTAGTAAATCACTAGTTTTCCACTTTCAACGAGTTAGTTCCATATACCAGATAGTGAGTTCTACATACCAGGTAAACAGGGTGGACAGTTAACTGTCCTGCCAAATGGCAGCTCTGAGCACTATATTCAGGTCTGAGGTTAGCCTTATCAGATTCTTCTAGCTTTCAAGTAGGATCAGTTGGTCTCTGTTACCCTATATGAGTTTGATAATACTAATCACTGTTAAAGTGGTGTGGTTTGAGAGTTGTCACCTTTCATTGTATTGGCACTTAGAACTCCCAGCTACTGTTGGCTCACTGTAAAGACGACTCTTTGCTTTATTTGTTCATATGTCTTAATTAGAATTTAATGAAGGTTTTATTTTGGCACATATTACCTGATAAAACCAATAGTTAACAAAAAGTTTTAAGTATAATTTTAACAAAAAGTTTTAAGTGTAACTTTAACTATAGGCAAGTGATGGTTTTTATCAAGCTAATGTGCTGTTTACTAACCTTGCCACTATTGATTATCCCACTTGCCTTTTTGATGTTCATTTTCTCTTTGGTCCTAAGAATGAGCATCCAGTGAACTTCCTACCTCCACCCTCTGTGAGAGCCCCAAATGACTTAATAACACTTAACAGATTGTCTTCTCTATGTGTCAAGTCATAATCCTTAAAGCAGTGTATAAAGAGCCAACTCAGTGGAAAAGACCCTGATGCTGGGAAAGGTTGATGGCAAAAGGAGAATAGGGCAGACAGAAGAGGATGAGATGGTTAGGTAACATCACTGACCCAGTGGACGTGGATTTGAGCAAACTCCAGGAGATGGTGAGAACAGGGGCGGCTGGCTGCAGTCCAGAGCTGGACGTGACTTAGTGACTGAAACACAGATATTTTCAGATGGGAAAACTGTTGAGGCTTAAAATTAAGTTTTAAAACTTTGTCTAAGCCCACATGGTGGCATCTAGTCTATTTTCAAGGCCTGTGTTAGAGTTTCCTGCAAGATTAAGACTGTGACTTCAAGTGTACAGAGCATGTTAATTTGACCCTACCTTTTAACTTACTCACATCTGGTACATGTGGTGTTGAACTGAGGCAGTGCTAGAATTGAGCATTCATTTATGGGACAACTCGAGTTTGAAAACAAGCTTATGTTGTTTTTTGTTTATTCTTAAAGGTTGTTATACCTCAGAAAAAAGGCAAGAAGGCTGCCACAACTCCAGCAAAGAAGATGGTGGTTTCCCCAACTAAAAAAGTTGCAGTTGCCACACCAGCAAAGAAAGCAGTTGTCACCCCTGGCAAAAAGGCAGCAGCTATGCCAGCCAAGAAGACAGTTACACCTGCCAAAGCAGTGGTAACACCTGGCAAAAAGGGAGCTACCCCGGGCAAAGCATTGGTAGCAGTCTCTGGTAAGAAGGGAGCAGCCACCCCAGGCAAGGGAGCAAAGAACGGCAAGAATGCCAAGAAGGAAGACAGTGATGAAGAAGATGAAGATGACAGTGAAGAGGAAGATGACGATGATGAAGAGGAGGATGAGCCAGCAGTGAGGAAGGCAGCTGCTGCTTTTGGTGCTGCTCCTGCCACAGATGATGAGGATGATGAGGATGACGATGATGACGATGATGATGAGGAGGAGGATGAGGAGGATGAGGAGGACGAAGATGGTAAGGCATTGTATTGGTAGTTCCTGGACTCCTGTTTGCAAGGTACATTAGGGATGAGGTGTGGGTGGTAAAACTACATACTGCTGAAAACCCTGGGGGGTTAGATGAGAATCATCCCAGGGATTCTCTGGACTGATTGTGATGCACTAGATAGATACCCATGAAAGATTGCCTGCTTGTGTTGCTCAGTCCTTTCAATGCTTTGCAACCCCACAGACTATAGCTGCTCCTGAGTAAAATGCTTCAGGTAGCTCATTTCTGTATTTTACTTACCATAGCTCTAAGCACAGTGGCATGAATAAGATTACATTTATTTTCCTTGTAGGTCTCCATAGAACTGGTATAGAACTCAGTTTTTGACTAGGTGGCTTTTCTTTCAGACTCTGAAGAAGAACCTATGGAGATTGTACCAGCGAAAGGAAAGAAAGCTCCAGTAAAAGCTGTTCCTGTGAAAGCTAAGAGCACTGCTGAAGATGAAGATGAAGACGAGGAGGATGATGATGACGAGGAGGAAGAGGATGACGATGATGAAGACGAGGAGGACGATGAGGAGGAAGAGGAGGAGGAGGAGGAGGAAGAAGAGGAGGAAGAGGAAGAAGGTAATGAAGTGGGATTCTCAAGTACATTGACATGAGTTTTGTTTAAAAGGAGGTACTTGAGTATGTGTGGATGACATAGATTGTTTGAACTTTTGTCCAGAGCCTGTCAAAGAAGCACCTGGAAAACGAAAGAAGGAAATGGCCAAACAAAAAGCAGCTCCTGAAGCCAAGAAACAAAAAGTGGAAGGTAACTTAGAGAATTGAGGGGTGGGAAATGACACCACATAGCACAAGTGATGAACAGTAAAGGGACTTAATACTGAAACCTGATGTTATATTTCAATGTGCTGATGTGCTGTGTACAGAAATAATTTGATTAATATTGAAGTATACTGGAAAATGGACTAATTTGAGAAAATTTTTGTACAGGCACAGAACCAACTACGGCTTTCAATCTCTTTGTTGGAAACCTGAACTTCAATAAATCTGCTCCTGAATTGAAAACGGGTATCAGTGATCTTTTTGCTAAAAATGATCTTGCTGTTGTCGATGTCAGAATTGGTGTGTCTAGGTAAGTATGGGGGTGCTGTGTCGAAGCATCATACATTGTTTGTGGGTCTGCTGTTGCTTTTTCCTTTGAAATTTAGAACCTTAACTCATTACTCCTAAACATGAATATATAAAAGTCTTCAAAGATTAGACATTGAATTAATTTGATTATTAAATTGTGAAACGCCCAGATTGAAATTTTCATAATTCCCCTTAATTTTTGATAGAACACAAACTATTTCTTAGACCTAAAAGCCATAATAGTGAATGCTTTTAAACAGAATTCTGTTAGTGCTTAAACAGGTTCTTTTATCATGTGCTATTAGTTGTTAAGCAGCAGTGTAGCTAATGGAGATCTCAGAGGTGAATTTCCATTATTAGGTCTTGATACTTATAGATCCTGTTGTGTAGCCCCATCTTAAAGGGCTTAACTTAATTTTGTTAATAGTATAGGTGCTTCTTAATCTTTGTTTGCACTATCATGTTAGTGTTACTGCTTATCTAGAGTACTTAACTTGTGACTCTTGTGGGGTTTGTCCCACCATGCATGCCCTGACTTGTAATTTTTAAAATTTTTGTCCCTTTACTTTAAAGGAAGTTTGGCTATGTGGATTTTGAATCTGCTGAAGACCTGGAAAAAGCCTTGGAACTCACTGGTTTAAAAGTCTTTGGCAATGAAATTAAACTAGAAAAACCAAAGGGAAAAGACAGTAAGAAAGGTATGTAAAGCTTTAGGTAAAACTGATACTGATAGCTTGTTCATAGCTATGTATCTAATCTAATGTAGACAAGCCAGGGTAAGTAGTTTAACCTTTTTCTTTTGGCTTCCTCATGTTGAGGATTAAATGAATTAGAATGTTAAATGTTTACATCAGTGCTTGGCACTGTTTGCTAGACTTACTCAAAAAATAATTGGTTCAATATGTCTAAATTAATAGTCTTTTCCTCACTGGACCTAGAGCAGATCTCTTAACTTACTCCCTTTGCATCTTTTACCTTTTTCTAGACACTTGTCACCTTTCAAGTGTGTGTTCATCACCTTTTTATTTTTAAATTTTTTAAAATAAAACTTTGGGGCAGCTGCATTGTATACCTTGTGAAATCCTAATTCCCTGACCGGGAATCAAACCGTGCCCCCTGAAGCAGTGGAAGCACAAGAGTCCCAACCATTGGACCATGAGGGAATTCCCTACAGTTTTTTCCCCATAGTCTTTTAAATTAAAAAATACTGAACACTTACTTTATATATATAGCATATGATATTTAGTTTTCTTTTTAAGTATTCAGCACATAGTTAGCTATCAGCTGTGAAAGCAGTTTGTTTTGCCATTGCTGTATCTCCATAATAGATAATAGCAGAGTGCCTTTTACATTATGAAATCTAAAAATTATTATTTTTTAAAATCTTTATTTTTTTGGTTGTGCCCTATTCCAAGCAGGGTCTTAATTCCCCAACCAAGGATCAAACCTGTACTCCTGCATTAGGAGCTCAGTCTTCACCTTTGGACTGCCAGAGAAGTCCATACAAATTTTAGCAAGAACTTGTACATTAGTCAGCCTTTGATCTTTGGGACAAGAAGGGTCTTTTAAGCCATTCGGTTCATTTTTATTTATTTATTTATTTTTAAAATCTAGATCGAGATGCAAGAACACTTTTGGCTAAAAATCTGCCTTACAAAGTTACTCAGGATGAATTAAAAGAAGTGTTTGAAGATGCTATGGAGATCAGATTAGTCAGCAAGGATGGAAAGAGTAAAGGGTATGTTTTGTGTCTACTGAAATGTTTCATTAAAGTTAATGCACCTTAATTTATAGAAATGTTGATTTAACGTTCCTATGTTTATGATTTTGGGCAAATTATTCTATAATCTCAGTTTCCTATCTGTACAAGTGAGGATAATTTACCTAATTCAGAGTAATTTTATTATAAACTAACATAAAGTACTACCTAAGGCCTAGCTTTCCTGAAGTATTGGGTAAGCTTTCTGTAGTGGGAGGAAAGTTTTAGTTGAAAGTGGAAAATGGCAGAAACCTTGACCATTTCAATTAGTATAAAACAAAGGGCATTTTTATTTTACTTGTCTGAAATAAAGTCCTATTGCTGAGATTAAGAGAGAATACGGTTTTTAAAACCGAGTGAGTTCTTTACTTTTTCCCCCCCACTGTAGGATTGCTTATATTGAATTTAAGACAGAAGCTGATGCAGAAAAAACCTTGGAAGAAAAGCAGGGAACAGAGATAGATGGACGATCCATTTCTCTGTACTACACCGGAGAGAAAGGCCAAAGTCAAGACCATAGAGGTGGAAAGAATAGCACTTGGAGTGGTAAGAATTTAGGTTTCCTTCTGGGTTCTGAAATCTAGGAGAGAAAACAAATCCTTTACATCTTTGTACTTTATATAGTTGATAAACTGGATATAGATCAGCATATTATACCTCTATTTATAATTGTCTTGAATGAGAGCTATATGAAATATTTGTGCTAGAACATAGATAAATCTAGCTTCCTTTATATGTTTTATACTATAAAGAACTTAAGATTGTGGGCATTTAAATTAGAATATTATTCTAAGAAGACACAGGGCTATAGTCAGCTTGCACATCTGCACAGTAGGAATGGAAGGAACCAGCATGTAAGTACTTAACAAGTATTTGATGTTGAGTAGCAAGTAAGACGGAGAAGGCAATGGCACCCCACTCCAGTACTCTTGTCTGGAAAATGCCACGGTTGGAGGAGCCTGGTGGGCTACAGTCCATGGGGTCACTAAGAGTTGGACACGACTGAGTAACTTCCCTTTCACTTTTCACTTTCATGCATTGGAGAAGGAAATGGCAACCCACTCCAGTGTTCTTGCCTGGAGAATCCCAGGGGCGAGGAGGCCTGGTGGGCTGCCATCTATGGGATCGCAGAGTCGGACACAACTGAAGCAGCTTAGCAGCAAGTAGGATTCCACCTGTATTAACATTGGTGTGTTACCTCTCCGAAGCACAGAAGCTCTTGAACACGGTACAGCTGTGACTTAAGTTGGGACGCACTGCTTCAGAGTCTTAACTTGACATCTCTTTATTTATAGGTGAATCAAAAACCCTGGTTTTAAGCAACCTCTCCTATAGTGCAACAGAAGAAACTCTTCAGGAAGTATTTGAGAAGGCAACTCATATCAAGGTGCCCCAGAACCAAAATGGCAAATCTAAAGGGTAAAGTATCTTTGTGTCGCCAGTTACAGGCTTTTTTAAGAGTTATCTTGTGGAGGTGAAATCATGTTCTGACATTTAGCAGAAGCTGCATTGTTTAAGGATTTGCTTGAGGAAAAAGGCTTGGTGGCAGCAGTGGAGTCATATGCTTCGTAACTTTAAGTATTGACTTAATCCTCAGGTATGCATTTATAGAATTTGCTTCATTTGAAGATGCTAAAGAAGCTTTAAATTCATGTAATAAAAGGGAAATTGAGGGCAGAGCCATCAGACTGGAGTTGCAAGGACCCAGGGGATCACCTAACGCAAGAAGCCGTAAGTCACTTTAATAGGAATTTGTGGTTGGGTCCAGAGATCTACAGAAGAACATTTGCTTCTTTCTGTTGCTGCTCAGTAAATGATACTGGATATGATGACTGATTATCTGAGAAGTAACTGATGAAATCTCAAGAAAATTCCTCTAGATAGTCAAGTTCTGATCCAGCAAGTCAACACTGAGCAGCAGATTGACCTGTGATTTACTGTCTTGTGTTTATAGCTGCCTATTTTAGGACTACTGTCACTTACTTGGGTTGCTGCTTCTGTTTTCCATAAAAAGATGCTTAACTGCTCTGGTGATCAGTGTAAACATCACATGGAATTTGGTCCAAGCCCTTTGCTGAATTAAGCATTAATTGACCCAAGTTGCTTTAACCTGCTTTGTCTCATATAGACATTCCAGGTGAAAGGCTAGCATTTGCTAAGGCAAGCATTCTTAGCCAGTAGTCAGGTGCTAGGCTGTAACATGTAAATCCAGTGTTGTCATGGATTGTAACTGATACAGTTTTTATTTTTATTTCCCAGAGCCATCCAAGACTCTCTTTGTCAAAGGTCTCTCTGAGGATACCACAGAAGAGACGTTAAAGGAGTCGTTTGATGGCTCTATTCGAGCAAGAATAGTCACTGACCGAGAGACTGGATCCTCCAAAGGGTAAGTAAGAGGCAGGAAATGGGCGGCTCTCTCACCTTGAGTCTTCTCACTGAGCTCCTTTCTGTCGATCAGTGACAGTTGAGGATTCGCACGAGAAGAAGAGACAGTTCACGGAGCCAGCGTTGTTGCCTTGTGTCTTCACAAAGGCCTATTCAGCTGTTTTGTGAGACATTCTGTTTCTTTCCCAGTTAAGGCTTATGGGATTGCTGTAGAACTTGTGAGATTAAACTTGGCATATTTGTGCTTTATAACGGGCAATTTCATTTGGTGTTTTAGGTTTGGTTTTGTAGACTTTAACAGCGAGGAAGATGCCAAAGCTGCCAAGGAGGCCATGGAAGATGGTGAAATCGATGGAAACAAAGTCACTTTGGACTGGGCCAAACCTAAGGGTGAAGGTGGCTTTGGTGGCCGAGGAGGAGGCAGAGGTGGCTTTGGAGGCCGAGGTGGTGGCAGAGGTGGCCGAGGTGGCTTTGGTGGCAGAGGCCGAGGAGGCTTTGGAGGTAAGCATGGAGGGCCACCCTCCTGTGTTCTCTGGATGCTGTTTATGTGGCCATGCACTTCCAGACCTGCAGATCCATGTTTCCACATCAGTCCCCAAGTCCTCACTCACCCTGCTGGGGAGGGATGACTGGCAGTTTGGGAGCCTGTTTAATGATGCCTTGCTTTTGTGTAGGGCGAGGAGGCTTCCGAGGAGGCAGAGGAGGAGGAGGAGACCACAAGCCACAAGGAAAGAAGACGAAGTTTGAATAGTTTCTTCTATCCCTGTCTCTCCCTCTTCCATTTGAAAGAAAGGACTCTGGGGTTTTTACTCTGTTACCTGATCAATGACAGAGCCTTCTGAGGACATTCCAAGACAGTATACAGCCCTGTGGTCTACTTGGAAATCCGTATAGATAACATTTCAAGGGAGATAACCCTGTTGGTGTTGACTGGATATTCGTATAAACTTTTTAAAGAGATGAGTGATAGAGCTAACCCTTATCTGTAAGTTTTGAATTTATATTGTTTCTTCCCATGTACAAAACAATTTTTTTCCTACGGAGTTTGTTTTTTTTTTTTTTTGCGTTGGGGGATGTAAAGGAAAGCAGAATGTTTTATCATGATTTTTGCTTCAGCAATTTTGGGACAGATTAAAAGTCCTAGAACTCTGGTGCCAGCCTTGTACTTCGTGTCTTAGAGTGTTTCTCCTGGAATATCACTGAGAATGGAGCATGGTGGAGCCCGTTCTACCGCTCCACATCTGTTCCACCCCTAATGAAGATGTTTCTGCTTTGGTTTTGAGTGTCCCAGCCATAAGTTTTGGTGAAATGGCTACTGAAGTAACCACCTGCAGCCTTGTGTGTCTTCAAATGAAAGTCTGCTATGATCTTACTCCACTTACAAATAGTCCTGAGGGTCAGGTGCCTGAAAAAGTGCTCTGGAAAGAGGGCTAGGAATGCTTTGGTTGAGCCTCTTAAATAAGCATACAAGAGCAGTGCCTGATGAGAATTCTTGTGGCGTGGATGGGCCAAAATGAAGGCTTCCAACAACTTTGGGTAAAACTGACAAGAAAGGCCTTCAGTTTTGCACTGGGTTAATTCAAGACATTGTGCAAGCATTCCCTGCCCACCTCACTTTGAAATAAATGTCACATGAGAGACCTAGGTCAAGGGGTTAAGATTTTAGTTGAAAAATAGTGCTCTAGGTGATAGGGTGAAAGATACTAGTGGAATAGAAGGTCGGCTGAAAGATACAAACCAAGGGAACAGGGCTGCATAATAGGTGATCCAGTGCCATCACAGAATTACCAGCTGAGCTCTGCCTCCTGTCAGATCAGCAGTGGCATAAGTAACGTCACTTGAATCATCCCCAACCTATCCCCACCCGATGGGAAAAAAATGCTTGCACGAAGCTATCAGTCCTGCTGCAGTTTTCTGGCTCAAGTTGCTGGTGGAGTGAGGGTGGCTTAACCTTGAGCGTGTGATGCACTATGTCTCAGTTGTACACTCTGACCTGTGGACAGTAGCCTACTAGGTGGTTCTAGTATTCCAGGAAAGGATACTAGAGTGAGTTGCCATTGCCTACTCCAGGGAATTTTCCTGACCCAGGATTGATCCCTAGGCAGGTGGATTCTTTACTAGTGCCACCTCACTACCTACCAAGTCTACCTGTTCTATGACAGGGCCCAGGATAAATACCTGCTTTGAAGCAGGGAAGACTGGAAATTTCTTTATGCTAGAAAAGCCAGCATAGGGACATCATCCAATTAACCAAACCTAAAAACTAAAATGAACCCTTCGTGGCCTCTGTTTTCTAGATTTAAAAGATTTAATTAGAGCCATTTGTGCTAGTGCTTGCTGGCTGAGTCATTTCAGTCGTGTTGGACCCTGTGACCCCATGGACTGTAGCCCACCAGGCTCCTCTGTCCATGGGATTATCCAGGCAAGAATGCTGGAGTGGGTTGCCATTTCCTACTCCATGGGAAACGCAGAGATCAAACCTCCATCTTCTGTGTCTCCAGCATTGGGAGGTGAGTTCTTTACCACTGAGCCACCCGGGAAGCCATGTTGTCTGTTACCTCTTGAAGCAAATGCGTAGAATTTGACTGGACGCGTGGAAATTTGCATCAGTGGCAGCTCAGTCTGTCACAAACTGGACATTTAGGAAGGGCCTGTATGATTGATCTCTAGGTCTCCAGGGCCTTTTCCATTATCCAGCAGCTGTCTCTTGTGGGTACCACCCCTGACTGCTTAGTTAACTTTAGAGAAGTGTCTGGGTTTAAAGTTGAAGGTGTAATAAACAACTTGGCCATCTGAAGCATGAATTAGCATTTGCTGGCTTGCTAACCCACTAGCAGCTAATGCTGCTTATACTGTACCCATGGTGTGCCAGGCTTTGATCTCAGTGTCTATAACCTGCTGTGGGGCAGGATGAGCAGCAAAAACAGTTCTTTAATCCTAACTGTTCTTCCTTACCCTCAAGTGAAGGAGATTGTCAAGCCCTATATACTACTAATTATTCCAACCAGGAATATTATGGTGATTTCCATTGGAATGAAGTGCTGCAGGGTTACTCTTGCATTTAGGGAGTCCAACAAACCTCTTAATCCTAGGCCCTTCACATTGCCTGTCTGGTCTCTTGGAGAGGATTTTGCAGCCATTTTAGAAAAGCAGCTCCCTCCAGCAAATGGTTGTCGCCACTTTCTTCACTCTGCCACTAGGTGGCAGCACATCCATGAAGATGTGGGTGCCTGACGGGGAGGAGTCAGGAGGGAAGCCTGAAGTTTAGTTTCAGGTCAATGCGTCTTCAGACTCAGTTTAAGTAGTGGTGGGGGTTAGTCACTCAGCCATGTCCAGCTCTTTGTGACCCCATGGACTCTATCCCTCCAGGCTCCTCTAGCCACAGAATTTCCTAGATGATACTTACTGGAGTGGTTGCCATTTCCTTTTCCAGAGGATCTTCCTAATCCAGGGATCGATCCCAGGTCTCCCGCACTGTAGGCATATGCTTTGCCGTCTTGGGCCACCAGGGAAGTCCAGCACTGGTAGGTGGACTCTTTACCACTGAACCTCTAGAAAAACCCCAGGCTTAGGAATCTGCAGAAAGTCCACTCAGAGCACAGAAGTGCTGTGGAATCCCCACAAAAAAAGTGGATACTAGAATGCTTGTCCTATGCTCTTTATCTCTCTCAGCTGTCACTTAGCCATACTTGCCCCACTAATAACTTCATTGTAACTCAGTCTTTGTCTCTCAGCCTTAAAAAGTGCCAAAGCTTTTCTCATCCTTCTTGACCCTACTTCCCTGCCTAGCTGTTCCCTCTAAACTTCACTGCCAAACCTCGAAAAGGGCCACACTGCTGCTTCCCACTTCTTTGCCTCCGGCAGAGTGGCTGCTGTCCCCACACCAGCATTGAGTTCGTTAATGGGTTTTCATGACCAAAGGCTATAAATCCAGTGGTTGGTCTTCCCTTAGGTTATGGCTTCCCGGTAGCATCTGACAATTCCTTTTTGCCTGAAACTTCCTTTTCTCCCATTTAGGAAAGGGGTGGTGATTCAAACAGTAGACCAGTGTGAAGAGGGACAAGAACAAATACCTCTGGGAGTAGAGCCTCTCAGAATTTTACCCAATTAATCTGTGTGAGCCAGTGGCTGTTTCTCTATGTCAGATAACCCTGTAATTAGAGGAGAAGACTTAATGTATAACTGCCGACTTCTGAGTAGAGGGACTTGATTTTATTTACTGTCCTGTCCCATGGCCCTAGGATAGTCTGTGACACATAGTAGGTACTCAGTAGATAATAAATGAAGGAATCCTGGAGAAACGCCTTCCCTTAACTACAGGAAACCTATGGCAGCAGCAGGAAGGAGTCTCTAATGCCAGGAGTTCTTCACATATTTTTGAAGTTCTTAACCTTTTTGTGTTGGAAATTCTTGGGTAAAGCCTTTGAAAACTTCCAGGATAATGTTTCCCATTTTTTAAAAAAGGACTATAAGGGAAATTATATTGAAAAAAGTTTTCAGAATACTAATTATATCATTTGTGGTAGAATTACGTGTTCACTAATGCATTAGGTAGGTGTGTGTGCATGCTAAGTTGTTTCAGTCGTATCCAACTCTGTGCCACCCTATGGACTATAGCCCACCAGGCTACTCTGTCCATGGGATTCTCCAGGCAAGAATACTGGAGTGGGTTGCCATTTTCTTTTCCAGGGGATTTTCCCAATCCAGGGTTCGAACCTGGGTCTCCCACATTGCAGGCAGATTCTTTACCATCTGAGCCACCAGGAAAGCCCCAGGTAAGATGTATCTACGTGCATGCTCAGTTGTGTTTGACTCTTTGTGACCCCCCTGCCAGACTCCTATGTCCATGGGATTTTCCAGGCAAGAATGCTGGAGTGGGTTGCCATTTCCTCCCCCAGGGTATCTTCCTGACCCAGGGAGTGAACCTGTGTCTCTTGCATCTTTTGCATTGGCAGGCAGATTTTTTACCATTGCGCTACCTGAGAAGCCCAAAATATAGTTAGGCAGTTTGGTTCTGGTGATGATGGAGTGGCTTTTAACAGATTAACCCTCCTGTTGGTAATTATAAACTTGACAAAATATAAAAATCAACTTCTGAGGTATGGAAGACCAAACAATAGAAGCTGAAACAGATAGCATCTTGAAAGAAGCTAAAGACACCGGGAGATACATGTTTAACCAGCTTTCCCCTTGAGGGCATGCCCCCTACCCCCCACGGATTGGCATGAATCTTTGGACATAGACTTTAAGCAGAAAGAGAGTCAACCTAAGTCAGGTTGGAGCAAACATGAATCTGGCAACTTACCTGAAGATAAGAGATACTAATTGCCTTCAAATTCTTGATTGAGTCCTATATTTATGAGCAGCGCAAGACTCTCATGTTATTCAATTGCTCAGTTGTGTCCGACTCTGTGACCCCATGGACTGCAGCATGACAGGCTTCCCTGTCCTTCACAGTCTCCTGGAGTTTGCTCAAACTCATGTCGTCCATTGAGTCGGTGATGCCATCCATCTCATCCTGTGTCGTCCCCTTCCTCTCCTGCCTTCAATCTTTCCCAGCATCAAGGTCTTTTCCAGTGAATCAGTTCTTCTCATCAGGTGGCCAAAGTACTGGAACTTCAGCATCAGTCCTTCCAATTAAATTTTAGGGTTGATTTCCTTTAGGATTGACTGGCTAGATCTCCTTGCAGTCTGATGAAGGGACTCTCAAGAGTCCCTAGCAATACTCTCTAGCAATACAGTTCAAAAGCATCAGTTCTTCAGTGCTCAGTCTTCTTTATGGTCCAACTCTCACATCCATACACATCTACTGGAAAAACCATAGCTTTGACTAGACGAACCTTTGTTGGCAAAATGATGTCTCTGCTTTTAAACATACAGTCTAGGTTTGTCATAGCTTTTCTTCCAAAGAACAAGCATCTTTTAATTTCATGGCTGCAGTCACTATCCACAGTGATTTTAGAGCCCAAGACAATAAAGTCTCTCGTTTCCATTTTCCCCTCATCTTTTTGCCATGAAGTAATGGGGCTGGACACCATGTTCTTTGTTTTTTAAATGTTGAGTTTTAAGTCAGCTTTTTCACTCTCCTCCCAGGGGAAAAACAGGAAAGGTGAGAAAGAGCTGGCTATAGATTCCAGCAGGTACCTGGTACTGGAGGGAAGTTTAGAATTCAAATTCTGCCCAGTTAGAAGGGTTTGATAAACACTTCAAGTGTTTCTTCGAAACTCAGAAGGGTCATACATTGTGTGTCAGTCGCTCAGTCGTATCCAACTCTTGCGACCCCATGGACTGTAGACCACCAGGCTCCTCTGTCCAAGGGATTCTCCAGGCAAGAGAACTGGAGAGGGTTGCCATTTCCTTCTCCAGGGGATCTTCCCGACCCAGGGATCGAACCCACATTTCCTGCATTTCAGGTGGATTCTTTACTGTCTGAGCCACCAGGGAAGTCCCCTCAGTTTTCAGATATTATAAAAACTACATTGTCGTTAGGAAGGAAACTAAGGCACGTTGACCCCCTACCCCAGGCCTCTATTTGCTAGTCCAAGGTCTAGTGTACACCCTCCCACTCTCCACCCTCAGTGGAATGAGCTGTACATAGGCAGCCTTTTGACGTGTGTCACAAAATAGCACATTCCAGGCCTAAGGACTAAGCACTAGGACTAAGGGCAAAATACAAAACTAAAGTAGACTCATCCTAACAAAAGCGTAAAACCTAAAACTAAGCCCCCACATAATCAGTGGGGGAGTCTGCTGGGAATTTAATTGCATACTAGAACAAAATCTAACTGTTCAGGGAAGGATAACAATCCAGACTCTGCGATATGTCATTCATATTGTCCAGTAAGCAAGAAGATTAATAGACATGCAATGAACCATGACAGTGTCCACAATCAAGAGAAAAAAGCAAACTACTCATGTTGAAATTTGTAAGCAAGCACTTTAATCATTGTAAACACGTTAAAGAATATTGAATGAAGAAATGAGGAATTTCTGGAGAGAATGGAAACTCTAAGAACTGAATAGAAGTCCTAGAAGTGAAAGAACTGTGCTTAAAATTCAGCTAGAAAGGCTTAGTAGCAGGAGAGAGGATCCAAAAGGACTGGTCTAGAAAACAGACCGATCAGTTCAGTGCAGTCGCTCAGTCGTGTCTGACTCTTTGCGACCCCATGAATCGCAGCAGTATAGAATTAAAAACATGCTACTCGTAAATATGATATTAAGTAAATCGGTCTGCTTTTCTCTTTATTTATTTGGCTGCATCAGGTCTTTGTTGGTGGTGCACAGGTTTGCTCTGTGTTGTGTGAGATCTTAGATCCCCCCACCAGGGAGTGAACCCAAGTCCCCTGCATAAGAAGGCAGATTCTTAACCATTGGATCACCAGGGAAGGCCTGCTTTTTTTTCTCTCTCTCTCTTTTGCTAAATTTTTTTATTGCAGGATAATTGCTTTACAAAATTTTGTTGTTTTCTGCACACAATTTTGTTGTTTTCTGCCAAACCTTAACATGAATCAGCCATAGGTATATATATATATGCCCTCCCTTTTGAACCTCTTTCCCATCTGCCTCCCCACCCCACCCCTCTAGGTTGATACAGAGCCCCTGTTTGAGTTTCCTGAGCCATATAGCAAATTCCCATTGACTATCCATTTTCCATATGATGATGTAAGTTTCTGTGTTACTCTTTCCATATACCTCACCCTCTCCTCCCCTCTCGCCATGTCCATAAGTCTGTTCTCTGTCTGTTTCTCTCTCCATTGCTGCCCTCCCTGTAAATAAGTTCTTCAGTACCATTCTCCTAGATTCTGTCTATGTGTGTTAAAATACAATATTTGTCTTTCTCTTTCTGGCTTCCCTTGTAGTTCAGCTGGTAAAGAAGCTGCCTGATTTTCTTTTTAAATGTGTGTGTGTGTGTGTTTTTTTTTAACCTGTTGTTACAGGGCTCCAGCCAAGAACTTAGACATGTAAAGGAAAAAGATACTCTTACTCCCCAACATGATCCAAACTAAAGCTCTAAAAAAAAAAGTTGGGAGAAAAAGAAACAGAGCCTCAATGGCAATATCAAGTTGTCTATCGTATGTGGAAATGAGTCCAAGAAGGAGAGGAAAGAATGAATGGGCACAAATAAATCTCTTAGAAAAATAATGGCAGAAAAATATCTAAGTTGATGAAAAACAACTTCTGAAGAGCCAAAAAGAAAGTCACACACACCTCAGCATATCATAACTGAGTTGTTGAAAAACAAAATAAACTTTTAAACAAAGCCAGGCAAAAGAATGAAGGCTAAGCCTCACGGGAAAATGACAAGATAATGGATGATATTGTTAAAGTGTTTAAGGAAAAGTATCAATCTAGAATTCTGCATCTACAAAGTGTTTTTCAAAAGTAAAGGGAAATAAGTCATTTTCAAACAACTGAAGCTGCGAGAGCTCATCAGTAAGTATACTTGAGTTTTGAGAAATGCTAAAGAAAGTTTTTCATGCTGAAGGGGAGTGATATCAAATGGAAAGCTGGGTCTTCCAGAAGAAAGAGCACCAGAAATACTAAATAATACCCTTTGAAAGACTACTGTTTAAAGCAAAGGCTTAACACATATATGCTGGGGCTTATAATATATGTAAAATAAAAAACATGACAAAAATAGCACAAACTAAGGAAGTGGGTCAGTGAAGTTGTATGATTTTGAGATCCTGGTATTAGACTTAAGCTAGTATAAAGTTAAATCAGAGTAAACAGTGATAAATTAAAAATATGTATTGTATGTTTAACCCTGATTGTTCAGTCTCTCAGTAGTGTCCAACTCTTTGCAACCGCTGGAACTGCAGGACACTAGGCTTCCCTGTCCTTCACTATCTCCTGGAGCTTGCTCAAACTCCTGTCCATTGAGTCAGTGAGCCATCCAACCATCTCACCCTCTGTCACTCCCTCTCATCCTACCCTGAATCTTTCCCAGTATTGGGGTCTTTTCCAATGAGTCAGCTCTTCACATCAGGTGGCCAAAGTATTGGAGCTTCAGCATCAGTCCTTCCAGTGAATATTCAGGGTTGATTTCCTTTAGGATCAACTGGCTTGATCTCCTTGCTGTCCAAGGGACTCTCAAAAGTCTTCGCCAGAACCACAAATTGAATGCACCTGTTCTCTGGCGCTCGGTCTTCTTTATGGCTTTACAGTCCAACTCTCACATCCATACATGACTACTAGAAAAACCATAGCTTTAACTATATAGACCTTTGTCAGGCAAGTGATGCCCCTGCTTTTTAATATGGCATTTAGGTTTGTCATAGCTTTCCTTCCTAAGAGCAAGTGTATTTTAATTTTGTGGCCGCAGTCATCATTCTCAGTGATTTTGGAGCCCAAGAAAATAAAATCTCACTATGTCCACATATCCCTCATCTATCTGCATGAAGTGATGGGACTGGATGCCACGACCTTAGTTTCTTGAATATTGAGTTTTAAGTCAGTTTTTTCACTCTTCCTCTGTCACCCTCAAGAGGTTAAATCTTTAGTTCCTCTTCACTTTCAGCCATTAGAATGGTATCATCTGCATATCTGAGTTTATTGATATTTCTCCCAGAAAACTTGATTCCAGCTTGTGATTTATCCAGCCAGGCATTTCACTTGAGGTACTCTGCACATAAGTTTAAACAAGCAGGGTGACAATATACAGCCTTGTCATACTCCTTTCCCAATCTCGAACGAGGCCATTGTTCCATGTCCGATTCTAACTGTTGCTTCTTGGCCTGTGTACAGGTTTCTCAGGAGACAGGTAAGGTGGTCTGGTATTTCCACCTCTTGAAGAATTTTCCACAGTTTGTTGTGATCCACACAGTCAAAGGCTTTGGCATAGTCTATAAAGCAGATTTTTTTTTGAACTCTCTTGTTTTTTCTATGACCCAACAGTTGTTAGCAATTTGATCTCTGGTTCCTCTGCCTTTTCTAAAAGCAGCTTGAACATCTGGAAGTTCTCAGTCACGAACTGTTGAAACCTGGCTTGGAGAATTTTGAGCATTACTTTGCTAGTTTGTGAGATGAGTGCAATTGTGCAATAGTTTGAACATTCTTTGGCATTGCCTTTCTTTGGGATTGGAATAAAAACCTTTCCAGTCCTGTGGCCATTGCTGTTTTCCAAATTTGCTGGCATACTGAGTGCAGTACTTTCACAGCATTATCTTTTAGGATTTGAAATAGCTCAGCTGAAATTCCATCACCTCTACTAGCTTTGTTTGTAGTAATGCTTCCTAAGGCCCACTTGACTTCACATTCCAGGATGTCTGACTCTAGGTGAGTGATCACACCACCAGGATTATCCAGGTCATTAAGATCTTTTTTGTATAGTTCTGTGTGTTCTTGGCACCTCTTCTTAATCCCTTCAGCTTCTGTTAGATACTTAATGTTTCTGCCCTTTACTGTGCCCATCTTTGCCTGAAATGTTCCCTTGGTACTCTTTAAAAAGATCTCTAGTCTTTCCCATCCTATTGCTTTCCTCTGTTTCTTTGCATTAAGAAGGTTTTCTTATTTCCCCTTGCTATTCTCTGGAACTCTGCATTCATTTGGGTATATTTTTCCCTTCCTCCTTTGCCTTTCACTTCTCTTCTTTTCTCAGCTATTTGTAAAGCCTCCTCAGACAACCATTTTGTCTTCTTGCATTTCTTTTTCTTGGACCTTCCTGGTGGCTTAGATGGTAATCCCCAGAGCAACCATTAAATAAGATCATACAAAGAGGGATAGCTGAAGAGTCAGTACAGAATATAGAATACTAATTCCAAGTGGCGAAATGTGAAAAAATAACCTAAAATAAGATAGAAGAACAAGGGTTAGCTGGGACAGTAGAAAGCAAGTGTCTTGAACAGATATTTTAAGAAAGAAGCTATCTGGGTAGGAAAAGAACACATGAAAAGGTGCTCAACATCAGTCATCATCAGAGAAATACAAAACTGCAACAAGATACCACTATACAGCCAGCAGCGGGGCCATAGTTAAAACTACTGACAGTGCTAAATGTGGTCAAGAATATAGAGCTAGAACTCTCAGATATTACTGGCAGGATATAAATGTATAGGCACTCTTGTTATTTATGTTTTGGGGGCCATGCCACCTGGCTTGTGGGATCTCAGTTCCCAACCAGGGATTGCACCCCAGGCCTCAGCAGTGAAAATCTGGAATCTTAACCTCTGGGTGACCAGGGAGCTCCCTAGGTACACCTTGCTTTATTGTGCTTTAATTTTTTTTTTTCTTTTCATTTTTTGGCTGCACTGCATGGTGTGATATGTGGGATCCCAGCTCCCCAGCTGAGTCCCCTGCAGTGCAAGCCAGAGTCTTAACCTCTGGACTTCCAGGCAAGTCCCTGTGATCAGTGACCTTTGATGTTACTACTATAATTGTTTTGAGGCATAGTGAACCAGATTCACATAGGACTGCAAATTTAATGTGTGTGTATTCTGGTTGCTTCCCCTGTGGTCTGTCCTATGTCTCTCCCTCTCCTCGGGCCTCCCTGTTCCCTGGGAGGCAATACTGAAATTAGGCCAATTATTAATGATAACCCTACAACAACCTCTAAGTGCTCGAGTGAAAGAGTCACATGTCCCTCAATTTAAAGACAAGACTAGAAATGATTAAGCTTAGTGAGAAAGGCATGTGGAAAGCTGAGACAGGCTGAAGAGTAGGCCTCTGCCAAGTTGTGAATGCAGAAGGAAATTAAGAGTGTGACTCAGGAGCACATGAGTAACGAGAAAGGGAAGCAGCCCTCCTGCTGACGTGGAGAGTGTCTCAGTGGTCCGGAGAGAAGACCCAATGAGCCACAGCATTCCTTTAAGCCAAACTGGGAAAGCTGTTCAGTTTGCGACCCCACGGACTATGGCCTGCCAGGCCCCTCGGTCCATGGAGTTCTCCAGGCAAGAATACTGGAGTGGGGTCTTTCCAACCCAGGGATTGACCCTGAGTCTCTTGCGTTGCAGGCAGATTCTTTACCATCTGAGCCACCAGGGAATCCCTCCCTTAAGCCAAAGCCCAATCCTAATTAAAGTCCCAGCTCTCTTCACTTCTATGAAGGCGGAGGGAGGTGAGGAAGCTGCAGAAGAACAGTGTGAAGCCGGCAGAGGTTGGTTCATGAGGTTTAAGGAATGACGGTCTCTCCACAACAAAGAACTGCAAGGCGAAGCAGCAAGTGCTGATGTAGAAGCTGTAGCAAGCTAGCCAGGAGATCCAGCGAGGATCCTGAAAGGAGGTGGCTATATTAAACAAAGTCCCTGCTGGGACTTGCCAGGTGGCGCTAGTGGTAAAAAAAATCTGTCCGCCAGTGCAGGAGACCTGGGTTGGGGAGATCCCCTGGAGAAGGAAATTAAATGACGCAGCACAGCACACTAAGCAATGGATTTTCAATGTAGACAAAACAAAATTTTAAGAATATACATTTTTATTTTTTATTGTTTGCAGGGTCTTAGCTCCCCGATGAGGGACTGAACCTACACCCTTGGCAGTGAAAACACCCAGTCCTAACCACTGGACTGTCAGGGAACACTTTTATAATGGAAGAAGATGCCATATGGGACTTTCAGAGCTGGAGACGAGATGTCAATGCCTCAGAGGATGGGCAGACTTTCTTGTGAGAGGCTAAAGCAGCTGGTGACTTCAAGATGAAACTGAAGTTCTTTTACTGTTTCCAAAACCCTGAGGCTCTTCAGAATGATGCTAAATCCACTCTGTCCATGCTTTATAAATGGAATGACAAAGTCTGGATGATAGCACAGTACCTACAACATGGTTTGCTGAGTATTTTAATCCCACTGCTGAAAACTACTGCCCAGAAAAAAAAATTCCTTTCAAAATATTACTGCTCACTGATGATACACCTGGTCACCCAAGAGTGCTGATGAAGATGTATAATGAAATTTGTGTTGTTTTCATGCCTGCTAACGCAGCAGCCATTTTTTTTTGAAACAATTATTTACTTATTTTTGATTGTACTGGGTTTTCATTGCCACGTGCGGGCTTTCTCTAGTTGCACACGGACTTCTCACTGCAATGGCTTCTCTTGTGGAGCACAGACTCTAGAGCACAGGCTTCATCAGTTAAGATGCACGGATTAGTTGCTCTGAAGCATGTGGGATCTTCCCCAACCAGGGATCAAACCCATGTCCCCTGCATTGGCAGTCAGATTCTTATCCATTGTACCACCAGGGAAGTCCCACAGCATCCATTCGGCAACGTATGGGTTGAGGAGTAATTTCGATTTTTGAAATACATTTCATATGCTATAGCTGCCATAGATTGTGAGTCCTCTGATGGATCTGGGTAATGTATAGTTGACCCTTGAACAATACAGGGACTGGGGTTCCAACCCTCCTCACAGGTGAAAATCTGTGTAGTGCTATATCAGTACTTCAGTGGAGGAAGTAACTGTAGATGTGGCGGAAATCACAAGAGAACTAAAAGTGGAACCTCAGACTTGCCTGGTGGTCCAGTGGTTAAGAATCTGCCTGTCAATGTAGGGACACAGGTTCAATCCCTGGTCTGGGAAGATCCCACATGTCACGGAGCAACTAAGCCTTCGTGCCACAGCTACTGAAACCCATGCTCTAGAGCCCATGGTCTGCAATGAGAAGCCACCATAAGAAGCCCCCACCCTGCAGTTACAGAGTAGCCTCTGTTTGTCACAGCTTGAGAAAAGCCCATGTGTGCATGCTAAGTCACTTCAGTTGTGTCTGACTCTTCAACGCCATGGACTGTAGCCCTCCAAGCTCCTCTGTCCATGGGATTCTCCAGGCAAGAATACTGGAGTGGGTTGCCCTGTCCTCCTCCAGGGGAGTTTTCCCAACCCAAGGATCGAACCTGCATTTCCTGCAACTCCTGCACTGCAGGTGGAGTTTTTACTGCTGAGCCATTGGGGAAATCTAGAGGAAAACCCAGGCAGCAACAAAGACCCAGCACAGCCCAAAATAACAATAAATAAATAAAATTATTTTTAAAAAAGTGGAGCCTGAAGATGTGACTGAGTTGCTGCAGTCTCATGATAACACTTTAACAGATGGGGAGTTGCTTCTTACGGACGAGCAAAGAAAGTGGTTTCTTGAATGGAAACTACTCCTGGTGAAGATGCTGTGGAGATTGTTGAAATTACAACGAAGGATTTAGAATATGACAGAAACTTAGTTGATAAAGCAGTAGCACAGTCTGGGAGGACTGACTCCAATGTTGAAAGTTCTACCATTGATAAAATGTTATCAAACCGCATCCCATGCTACGGGAAATCATTCATGAAAGGAAGAGTCAATTGCTGTGGCACACTTCATTTTTGTCTTATTTTAAGAAATTGCACAACCACCCCAATCTTCAGCAACAACCACCAGCCATCAACACAGAGGCAAGACCCTCTACCAGGATAAAGATTACAACTCACTGATAATGGTTATCATAAGTTCTATATGTACTGGGAAACCAAAAAAAATTCACATGACTTACTTTATTGTGATATCTGCTTTATCACAGCGATCTGGAGCCAAACCTGCAATATTTCCAAGGTGTGCCTATATAGTCATTTTGGAAAGCGCTTGACTGTTTGTTATAAAGTTAAATGGAAACCTACACTGAAAGTTTATAATAAGGTGAAGTTAAAGATATACCTATCTGGTGCCTCATCAATTCCATTCCTAAATATTTACTCAGGAGGAAACAATATATCCACAAAAAAAAACCTTGTACACAAATGCTTGCAGCAGCTTTGTTCATAATAGCCAACAACTGGAAACCACTCAAATGTCCATCAAGAGGAGAATGGATGAATCAACTGTGGTATAATGCAATGGAAGGCTCCTCAGCAATAAAAGGGAACAAACAACTTAAATACTCAACAACATGGATGACTTAAAAATAGTATATCCAGTGATAGAAGGCAGAATAAACAAGCAAAACCAATCATTTTTAAATACAAATTGAAACAGTGGTTGCCTCTGGGGTTGGGAAGGGATTGAGTGGAAAGAACCTCAAGGGAATTTCTGGGGTGATGGAAATAGTCTAAATCTTGATTGCGGTGGTGGTTACAGATTGAGCAATTGTCAAAACTCATAAAACTGCACATTATGATTTGTGCATTTTAGTGAATGTAAATTATACATTGACTTTTAAAATGTACAAGCAAATTAAAGTTAAATTTTAGTTTTTAAAGACATATTGGTGTTAAAGTTGTTATATAATTTGAAATAAAGCACTATATTATATAACTACAAGGGTATATTGTACAACACAGGAAATATAGCCAGTGTTTAATCTTACCTGTAAATGGAGTATAACCTTTAAAAATTGTGAATCACTATATTATATATTAAAGATATACCTATCTGGTGCCTCATCAATTCCATTCCTAAATATTTACTCAGGAGGAAACAATATATCCACAAAAAAAAACCTTGTACACAAATGCTTGCAGCAGCTTTGTTCATAATAGCCAACAACTGGAAACCACTCAAATGTCCATCAAGAGGAGAATGGATGAATCAACTGTGGTATAATGCAATGGAAGGCTCCTCAGCAATAAAAGGGAACAAACAACTTAAATACTCAACAACATGGATGACTTAAAAATAGTATATCCAGTGATAGAAGGCAGAATGAACAAGCAAAACCAATCATTTTTAAATACAAATTGAAACAGTGGTTGCCTCTGGGGTTGGGAAGCGATTGAGTGGAAAGAACCTCAAGGGAATTTCTGGGGTGATGGAAATAGTCTAAATCTTGATTGCGGTGGTGGTTACAGATTGAGCAATTGTCAAAACTCATAAAACTGCACATTATGATTTGTGCATTTTAATGAATGTAAATTATACATTGACTTTTAAAATGTACAAGCAAGTTAAAGTTAAATTTTAGTTTTTAAAGACATATTGGTGTTAAAGTTGTTATATAATTTGAAATAAAGCACTATATTATATAACTACAAGGGTATATTGTACAACACAGGAAATATAGCCAGTGTTTAATCTTACCTGTAAATGGAGTATAACCTTTAAAAATTGTGAATCACTATATTATATTATATACCTGTAACTTATGTAATATTGTACATCAGTTATACTTCAGTTAGAAAGTAAATACGTGAACTTAAAAAAATTATAGGGTGGGCTTTGACAAGACAATACACACACAATGTTTTACATCCATTGATTTCAATTTTCTGCTTCAATGGTATGGTGGTGGTTTAGTCCCTGAGTTGTGTCCGACTTTTGCAACACCATGGACTGTAGCCTGCCAGGCTCCTCTGTCCATGGGATTCTCTAGGCAAGAATACTGGAGTGGGTTGCCATTTCCTTCTCTAGTTCAACGGTAAAAGTCTTGAAAATCTTCACTTTCAAAGATAAATATCTAAGCTTCCAGGGCTTAATTTACTAGAAGAAGATAGGCTTTTCTCAAAGAATACCAGCATTCTTCAAGGCTCTTTTAGTTAAACTCTATTGGTCATAAGTATATTTGTTCTAAGAAAAATGAGTTATTTAGCTAGATCACAATTCAGAAACACACTATCTCAGAAAGAAAAGATTATGGATTCCTGGTTCAATTTTGATGCCCTAAAGATCAAAATCTTCCCTGGTTGCTCAGCACCAGGATCAGTGCTGAGAATCAGCACTGCAATACAGGAGACACAGGTTCAATCCCTGGGTCAGGAAGATACTCTGGGGAAGGAATGGCAACCTGCTCCAGTATTCTTGCCTGGTAAATCTCCTCTGGACGGAGGAGCCTGGCAGGCTATAGTCCATAGAGTAGCAAGAATTAGACAAGACTTAGTGACTAAACAACAGCAACAATTGAAATAACTTTTGAAAGAGTTATGAACTGTTGCTAGGTGTTGGCAAATTTTTCTATGCAAAGAAATTGATACTTTGTGTCTGGTCTCTATCCTAAGAGAGCACTTTTCCAGCCCGGATCATTTGCAACGGTGTTGGCACTATATTCTCCTTCCATATTGTCAGTTTGTGGATTTTTAGGAGCATCATAAATGATGACTTTGGGACCTCAGAGAAGTCTCTTTTATATGGTTAAGTATATCTAAGTAAGCCAATTCAAGGATAAAATTTTTTTTTGTTCAAAACATTGCCAGAAGTGCCTTTCTTTTTCTTTCAGAAGACAGTAAGACTTCTGCTGTTTGTTTGAATAAAGCACTTGTCCTTTGAAAGCCAGTGAGGAGCATTTTCTGGACTCTGTTCCCATTTCCTGACAAGCTTTCTGCAAATGGAGTGATTGAGGGACCTGATTCTTCAGAAGTTGCTGACTTTATGAATGTTACAAAACATCTTTCAGAGATGTCAGAAAAGTCTTTACTGCCTGTACATTGAGAGATGATGACATGGAAAGTTTCATCACTAAGTCCAAATGAAATCAGCTTTGCAGGAGGTCCATCTGGGCAGAGAATGAAGCTTTTCTTCCCAGGCAAAGTTCTATTCGGCAAAGACCCTTTTTTACTGCTTCCAAAATGTCCACAGTCTTTATAGTTTGCAAAAGCCATTCAGAAAGTAAGGATTCTTTGGTACTGGCAGCATGCCAACAGTGAGGCAAACAAGAAGACCCCTCTGTTGGGACTGATGAGGCAGCTCTGTCTTCAAAGACCTGCTTCAAAATATTGAAAGACATGTCATCTATTCTAGAACGTATCACACCACATGATAGGGTAACTGCTTTCAGTGTTTCCTTCTGATCCAATCACCAAAACTGCCTGATAATTTCTGTGCACATGCCATCAGAGTCTAATATGTCCCTCTGAAGGCGTGGGAGATTATACTCTGGGCTCCTGGTGAGCAATTTGGAGGATGCTCCAATAAAAGCTTACTGTGACGTAGCAAATCCAAGTGTTGGAAGTGCTCCAGCTTTTTTGAATTGAGTTTTCCTTACATAACCACCACAACATCTTTTAATGATTTTCAGGACGGATAGATGTGCCGTGCCCTTTCCATTTTGCTGATTCCATTCTTCCATTCACAAGAATTTTTCAGTACAGGAAACACTGTGGCTTTTGTATCCTGTCATTTTCATTACTAAAAGCGAAACCGTTATGACTGATTCATGTTGATGTATGGAAAAAGCAATGCAACGGTGTAAAGAAATTATCCTTCAGTTAAAAATAAGTAAATATATAAAAAGTGAAACCAGATAATACATCCTCTGTATTGTATCAGTATTACTCCTATAATGTGACATCTTACAGAGACCTTGCTGGTCTTCTGATATGTCAGCCTGGCCAAGCGAGAGTCCCCAGTTCTTTAGTCAAGCATAAACTGGGTGTTGCAGAGAAGATGTTTGTAGATGGGCTAAAGTCCATAGACAGCTGATTTTAAGTCAAGGAGATTATCCTAGATCCTCTGGGTGGGACTAATTTCAAACAGTTGAAAGGCTTTAAGAGCAGAGTGTTAGATTCCCCAAAGAAATTCTGTCCATGTACTTCCAGCCCTGTCCCTTCCCAACAGCCTGCCCTATGGATTTGGGACATGCCGACCCCCACAAGCCTGAAAGCCAGTTCCTTACACTTACAATGCAATAAATCTCTTGATATATACAGCTGATTCTATTATTATTTTTTGATTTTTGTATTTGCGAATTCAACCACTTGCTAAAATCTACTTGTAACCCCCAAATCCACACACATGGTGTTTTCGAGATCATACAAGACCACTCACATGTTCCTCCAGGACATGTGTAGAGAGGCAGAACTTGTGAGACGTCTGGTGTGTATCTAGTGAAGTCGAATAAAGTGACCCTGTTTTGTTTTTGTTTTTTGGGGAAAGGACCCTACCTTTTTTTCTTTTTTGCCATGTCACGTTGCATATGGGCTCTTAGTTCCCTGACGAGGGATCGAACCTGAGCCTCCACAGTGGAAGTGTGGCATCTTAACCACTGGACCGTGACGGAAATCCCAACTCTGCCTTTTTAGTTCAGCTCTCACACTGTAAGCAAGTGTCCTTATGACAATCCATTTAGTGCCATGGTTTTGCATTTTTGTCCTTCTTGTTGGTGATTTTGCCATTTGAAATGGTCCCCCACACAATGCTGAAGTGGTGTGCACAGTTCTAAGCTTTGTGCAGTGTGCCTTAAGGGGAAAATGTGTTAGATGAGCTTCACTCAGGCCTGAGTTATGGCGCTGCTGGCTCTGAATCCAATGTTAATGAATCAACATTTATGTGAAATTAGACATATGTACATGTGTCTTTAAACAGAAACACATGTAAGCAAGGTTCTGTATTGATTGTTTGGTGACATTTTCCCCAGGAGCAATGCTTTCGTGTTCACTAATCCAGTGTGTGCACCAATTTTATAGAACATAACTACTGCAAAGATAAGCGTTAACTGTATCTTCTGCTGACAGTTTCTCTGCTTAAACGCTGATTGATAGTGCCAGTCACAGAACTGCTATGATTACTGTGGTTTGCTGCCTATGTTTGCAATCAAAGGAAACTTAAAAGTCACTGAAGGTGAAGTTGCAAGTTTTATTCCCATCCAAGTTTATGGCTCCCCTGAATTCGTGGCCCCCAGGTTAAGACACATCTAAATAGAGGGCCGTGGAGAAGGATCACACCAATCCTGGCAGTCAGGTGGTGTGGGCTGGAGGTGGGGAGGTTCCCACAGACTCTGCAGACACCAGTGAGGCAGAGAAGGCCCAGTCGAGCTACTTTAGCCCTCCCTAGCATGTTGCCTGAGGTTATTCTTGCTTCATATATATATAAACTAGTCAACCCTAAAGGAAATCAGTCCTGAATATTCATTGGAAGGATTAAAGCTGAAGCTGAGACTCCAATACTTTGGCCACCTGATGCGAAGAACTAACTCATTGGAAAAGACCCTGATGCTGGGAAAGATTGAAGGTGGAAGGAGAAGGGGACGACAGAGGATGAGATGGTTGGATGGCATCACTGACTCGATGGACATGAGTTTGAGCAAGCTCTGGGAGTTGGTGATGGACAGGGAAGCCTGGTGTGCTACAGTCCATGGGGTCACAAAGAGTTGGACGTGACTGAGCGATTGAACTGAACTGAACTTTTAAAAAAATTTATTTGGTTGCACTGGATTTTAGTTGGGCACACAATATCTTCAGTTGTGGCATGGGAACTCTTAGTTGGGTGTGTGGGATCTATGTTCCCTGACCAGGGATTGAATCTAGGCCTGTCGAATTGGGAGCACGAAGTGTTAGCCCCGACTACCAGGGAAGTCTCTCCTGTGGTTATTCTTCAAAGGATGGTTGGGTGACCCCATCTGGAAGAGCAGTGTTTGCCTCCAGTGCTGAGGAGCTGCCCTCAAGGAGGGGAGTTTGGCTGGTATAGCCCTGGGGTCTCTCCCTGGTGGAGTCTCAGAAGATACAACTGGGTGGTGGGTGAGCCTTGATTGTTTTCAACTGGAAGTAATCCTCATGATCAAGAGACATTTTAAGCAGATTTTGTCCCCTCTGGTTCCAACTTTAAAACTTCTGGTACAAAGTTTCAAGGTCCAGAAGCAGCACTGGTAAATAGTTGATCTCAGGGAACCAGTCTGTCCACCAAGGAAAACAAAGGTTCATGGTTGCAACACACGATCAACCCTGATTCTTAGTCCTGAGCACTCCCATTGGGAGATTTCTAAATGTCAGGGTCAAAGCATCTAGAGCAGTCAGAACTGTCTCTGATGAGTTCAGGCACGAGGATGAGGATGGTTTAAAGAGGGGCAATTGTGTGATCTCTCTCCAGAGTATGTTAAGTGTTCAACTTAACTTTTCAAGGCTTCAGGAAAAGGGCAGCTTTGATTTATTTATATATGAATTTATTTAGCTGCACTGGGTCTTAGTTGAGGCACTCAGGGTCTTGAGTTGCAGCATGTGGGATCTTTTTTAAAAATGTTTAATGTTTATTTATTTGGCTGCTCGCAGCCTAAGTTGCGGTATGCAGGATCTAGTTCCCTGACCAAGGATCAAACCCGCGCCCCCTGCATTGGCAGTATGGAGTCTTAGCCCTGGACCCCCAGGGAAGTCCCAGCGTTTTGGTTTTTGATGATGCCAAGTCAAAAGTGGGAGAGAAGTTGGGAACATGAGTTGGAAGAGTGGTAGCCAAATTTTGGAGAAAGCTGGAAGAATTTAGGATATTGTCTAATTTATAGGGGTCACTTAGGGGTTAGACGCCATCTGTCTTTTTTATTTTATTTTTGGCCTCCCTGCAAGGCTTGTGAGACCTTAGTCTCACAAGGGCTCAAACCCTTGGCCCCTGCAATGGAAATGCAGAGTCCTAATCACTAGACCACCAGAGAAGTCCTGGGCACTATCCTGTGCAGGCCTCCGTGCCCTTCAGCTTCAGGTGCTGGGAACATGAAGACTTGCTTTTGGCATCCTTTAGCCATGAAGCTGGACCTTGGTCCTTCTTGGCTGGGCTCGAATTTACCTCCTATTGTTGATGCTTCCTTCTCTGTGGACCCAGGGTATCGCTCTCTATTTAGGTCTTATTGTACCCATTTTGTGAACAAAAACTGAGCTTTGCAGAGTAACTAGCTGACTGAGCTGACCCCATCTGACCTCACCCTCTGTCAGATTGCAGCTTTGGCAGAACCTTCACCTCAACATCTGCTCCGCTGGGTAAGGATGTGGCTCTGCTTTGGGTCCCAGGTCTGTGGTGTTCCATCTCTGAATGACCTGTCCCCACCCCCCAGCGTGAGGTTGGGGGTCTGCACATTTTCCCTAAAACCCTCGGTGCCCACCTCAGGCTCCTACCTGGGGAAGAGCTGTCACCCAGTTGGGACCACTTTTGTTCTTCCCCTGCAGGAGGCTGCCTTCTCACACTCTTTCCAGTGTCACAACTATGCACATCTCCTGACATGTGGCTCAAGAATGAATAGATGAAAGCTTGAGAAAATACTTCACCCCAGGTGGGCCTATTGTCTTCAAAGTGCTCGCCTGTGACCTGAGCTCTTTCGTGGAGGCTCTTGGGGCTTTGTTAGCATCTAGACAGCTGTCCATGAGCCTGGGGGAAGTCTCAGGTGGATCTGGTGAGCTTCAGGTCCTGGCACCTGCAGTGTTGCTTTGAGAATCCATGGATCCTCTCTAGAAATACCCACAGAGTCATACACATAGAGTCTTTAAAAAAATTTTTTATTGGATTTTTTTGTATTGTTGATTAACAATGTATTCATTTCAGGTATAGAGCGAAGTGATTCCATTATATGTACACAAGCATCTATTCTTTTTCAAATTCTGTCCCATTTAGGTTATTACATTGAGCAGAGTTCCCTGTTCAATACAGTAGGTTCATACACATAGAGTCCTGCCAGCAACTTCAAGGGGCTCAGGAACCCCCGCACCCCTGCCCCGAGTCTTTCAGTCTCATCTCCTATTTCAGGCATCACTCAGTCAGGCAAAGTGAAGACAAAAAGTAAAAGGTACTGCAATTGATCTAAGACTTCAGGATTGTGAATCTAGGGGCAGAGTCCTGGCCATGGAGAAGGTCAGATAGCATGTTGCCCACTTGCAGTGGTCCCACTGGGATAAAGTAGGAATGGAGCTGTCCTGCCTGGGAGTTAGCCAAGGTTCAAGGTTAAAGGCAGAGCCCTCCAGACCATCACATGTGCCTGAGACTTCTCACACCAGCTGCATCAAGTTCAGCCAACTGTACTATTTGAGAGAACAACCCCCCACCTCAAGACTGCCCTTACTGCAGGTACCAGCTGCACGTTCAGGGGCCCTGGGACCACCTTTACTTTAGATCAGCTGGCTACAAATTTCAGGGTCCTCAAGGCTACAAATTTCATGGTACTCACAACCACTCTCAGGTCTGATGGTTTGCTAGAATGATTCATAGAACTCGCTGAAAACTACCATACTCAACAGCCACATTTATTACAGGGAAGGATAAAAATTAGAACCAGAGGTAGAACGGTGGCACCCAGGGATGACCGAGTGGAGCTTTGCCCTTCCTTTCCCTGGGGAGACATGAGTGGCATCGCCCCTTCCAGCCATGACATGTGACAAAATGCACAGAGAATTGCCAACCTGGAAAGATCACTAAGCCTCCGTGACCATCACTCAGACGGAAGTCTCACTATGGAGGCATGAATCAGGGGCCCCTTGGTTGGATGCTATCACCAGCCCAACCTCCTTCCCTGGAGGACTAGCTGACATCACACAATAAGTCACTTTGTTAGAATAAAGTATATACTGTGGTCCAGAGTCCCACCATGAATAGCAGATAATCTCATGTTACTTAGGAGATTCCAAGAGCTTGGAGTTTCCCTCTCCGGATCCAGGACAAAGGGACCCAGGCCAGATCTTTCTCACGGGGGAGGCCAAATTTCTTAATACACAGCTCCTGACCTCAGTCTTCTGCACCTCAGTTGGGTGTTCACCTCAATTCTTTTTTTTAAACGTTAGTCACTCAATCATGTCTGACTCTTTGCAACCCCATGGCCTGTGGCCCACCAGGTTCCTCTGTCCACAGAATTCTTCAAGCAAAAATACTGGAGTGGGTTGCCATTTCCTACTCCAGGGGATCTTCCTGATCCAGGGATTGAACCTCGGTCTCCAGCATTGTGAGCAGATTCTTTACCATCTGAGCCACAAGGGGTGGTTTAGTTATTATTGTTTTAAAACTTATTTATTTATTTTTGGCTGGGCTGGGTCTTCGTGGCCGTGTGGGCTTTTCTCCACTTGCAGAGAGCTGGGGCTACACTTCGTTGTGATGACTTCTCTTGTGGAGCAGGGGGCTTAGGGCACGCGGGCTTCGGTAATTGTGCCTCCTGGGCTCTGAGAGCACAGGCTCAGTGTTGTGGTACATGGGCTCAGTTGCTCCACAGCGTGTGGGATCTTCCCAGGCCGGGCATGGAACCCATGTCTCTTGCATTGGCAGGCGATTATTATCCACTGAGCCTCCAGGGAAGCCCCTCGCCTCAATTCTCATTGTACATTCTGCTTGGTAAGTGACCCCATAAGTCTTCTCCAGGCTGTGAGCTTGCAATGGGGGAAGTGCTGGAGCAGGTGACTGAACTCAGGGTCTGGTCCACTGATGGGACGTGACATTTGCTTCTCTCCCAGTAACTACCAGTTTCTTCCCCTGCATCCCTGCTGGTTCATCTGTGTAGAGACCCAGAGTCCTGACTGGTCACTGTGGAAGGGCGACAGGTGGCCACTTTCACAACCTCCTGTGGGCACTCTGTGGACGTGCTTACGCTGAGCCATGTCCTGTCCAGCCTGAGTCCTGCTCCATGTTGACTGAGCTTGTGGTGCTTAGAATTGGGAGGACAGGGTAGAGGACCGAGCATGGCCCATTTTCCCATCATCTGGACCAGAGGCTGATGGAGGTGGAGGCAGAGTCTTTGGTGAACTGAGGAGTTCACCAGAGACAGGAATGAGAGACAGGAAGGAGATGATGCGCTCAGAGGCGTGGGGTCTGAAGGCGAGAGTAAAGACAGCAGTAGCCGTGGAGGATCACAGAACTGAAGGAGGCTTTCTGCTTGTGTTTGCTTTAACGTCTGAGAGACTTGAGTCCATTTAAACGAACATTGAGAAGGAGTAGGGAAATGATAGATGTTGAGCACGGAAGAGAGAGATTTGGGGGCTTGGGAAGCTGGGCTCTCAGACGTGGACGGAATGGCTACCTTAGAGAGGAGGGAGGGTGGGCCTTCCATTTCATTTTATTTACTTTTTTATTTTGCTGCACTTCAGGCATGCAGGATAGTAGTTCCCCGAACAGGGATCCAACCCACGCCCCTTGCGATGGAAGCACAGAGTCTTAACCACTGGGCTACCAGGGAAGTCCCAGGGGTCTTCCATTTTGAGCAGAAGGTGATCTCCCATGAATTCTTCCATATCCTTGTGAACTAAAAGGCAAGGTCATCTGATAAGAAGTGGGTAGATGTCAAGGTCAGCAGTTTGAGAAGACTGAAGAAGGTCTCAAACAGGCTGGTATATAGGAAGCATGAAAATAGACCCAAATGCACAGAAGAGCTCAGTAGATAATAAATACAGCACTTCAGATTGGAGGAAGAAAGAGGGGGTGGTGTTGGGACAACTGAATAAACACCTACCAAAAGAGACATTGTTCCTAATGCCTTACATTAAAATAAGTTTCAAGTGCATCAAAGGTATTGATGTGAAAAGTAAAATATTAAGAAGTAGAAGAGGGAATTCCCTGGTGGTCCAATGATAAGACTCTGAGCTTCTACTGCGGGGGTATGGGTTTGATCCCTAGTCAGGGAACGATCCTACATGCTGTGTGGTGAAAACACACAATAAAGTTCTAAAACAAAACACAAGAAAATTTGTTTTACAACCTCAAAGTTGGAAAGGACTTTCTGAGAATGACATAGAACCTAGAAACCATAAAAGAAAAGATGAGTAATTTACATAAAAATAAAATATCACTGAGTTATAGAAAAATGATGAACAAAGTTAAAAGATAAATGACAAATATTTGCACAGTATATTGGGTAAATGTCTTTGATGAAGCCCTTCCACAAAACAATAAGAAAAAGACAAATAAGCCAATAGAAAAATGGACAGGTCCAGCAGTTAAGACCTCGATTCTACTGGAGGGTGTGCAGGATGGATTCCTAGTTGGGGAACTAAGATCTCACATGTCATTGGCATGGCCCCAAATAAAATACAATAAAAGATAAATTTTTTTAATTGCAAAAAAATTTTTTTTAAGTGGACAAAGATTGTGAAAAAACTTTTCTCAGAGAAGGAAATACAAATGACTCATAAAATCATGAAGTAGCTGTTAACCTCACTCAGAGTAAGAGAAATGCAAGTTAAAACAACACCATGTGCTCTTTCCTACCTATTAGGTAGTAGAGCTTGCTGAGTTGGCCTCAGACTCTTGGAGCAAGTGTATGGAGACTGGGCTCCCTTGTGCGTTGATATAAGGCATGTAGGTTGGTAGATTCTGGGGAGAAAGCGAGTTGGTATCAGCTTTCTCTTATGGGCTGAGTTGTGGGCCCCCCACAAATTCATATTTGAAATCCTAACTCCAGTACTTCAGAACATGAGTGTATTTGAAGAGAGGGTCTTTAGGAAGGTAATAACATTAAAATGAGGTCATTAGGGTGGAGTCATGACAAGGGGAAATGTGGACACGCGCACACACACACGTAAAGACACAGGAAGAAGACGGTCATCTATGAAGCCTCAGAAGAAACCACCTCTGCAGATACCGTCTCAGACCCTGGGCCTACAGACCGTAAGGTCAAAATTTCCGTTGCTGAAGCCATTCGGCCTGTGGTATTTTGTTATGGCAGCACTAGCTAAATAATACACCACTAAAATTTAAACTGATGTAGGAATTTATGCTCCAGTTAGAGCAGCCCGTGGATTCATGAGCACACACAAGGATATGTAAGCAACTCTGTTTGTATCATTCAAGGTTTAACTGGGAAGACAGAAGCCACTCTAGGTATTTCGAGTAGAGAGAGGTTCATACGGGGAAGTGGAGGCTTGCAGCAGCACTGAAGGGGCCGGGGGAGGAAAGGACAGAAAGACAATGGGACTGAGGGGGTGGCAGGGAGGTGCCACCCGTGATCCCAGTGCCAGCAGGACCAAAGCAGGGGTTCCCCAGGAGGACACTGGGAGCCTCTGGAAGCTGGCACCAAGGTTCTCAGTTGCCCATAGCACTGAACTGAGGGTCTTGTAAGGGGGACCCCAGAAGCCAAGAAAGACCCCAGCAATGATTTTTGCTGCTTACCCATAGCAAAATGTAGAGAGCAATGGCTCCCGCTCCCTTCAGCCTTTGGAATCTGGTGACAGTGCCCCTCCTGGGCAGAATCCAGCCTTAGAACATACTGGAAAGGGATTCTGGGAATGCAGTGGAGATATACAAGGGGACAGAGACAGCGCTATATTACAGTAATTGGTCTAGCACTTTCCTCATCAGGGCTCATTCATAGAATGGCACACCAAACCTTTTCAAATGCACTGTGACAACTCTACCTGGATTGGTTATGTGGAATGATCTTTCAGGTTCATTTTTAAGCGAAAAAGCAAAATGTGGCGAGCCTCCTGTGCTTCAGTTTGTGTAAAAGATAAAAAGAGGGTGAAAGTTACAAATGTGTTTGCATAAATTACCTTGAAAAGCCTCCCTAGAGCCACATGGCAGGGGAGGCCTGGG
>SJYC01097289.1:0-19628 GCA_006408675.1 Madoqua kirkii
GGGTGGCGGGGGGTCAAGGGAGGGAGAAGAACTTTTCATCACTATATTCTGTTTTGTGATTTTTGTGTGATGTGTTACATCCACATTCATGCAAAATAGTTAAAAAATAGGGGGCTTCCCTGGTGGTCCAGCGGCTAAGACTCTGTGCTTCCAATACAGGGGCCTGGGGTTCGATCCCTGGTCAGGGAACTAGATCTCATGCCACAGTGAAGGGTTTGCATCCTGCAACTATGATCGAAGATCCCGAGTGCAGCAACCAAGACCTCATGCAGTCAAATAAATACTTTAAAAATGTTAAAAAGCAAATGACCAAAGAGAAACAAAGAAAACTTCCCAACAAGACAGAGGGGAACCTGAAAGCCCCAGCCAGCCCCTGATCAATGTACCCCTCTGTGTGGTTGTGTGGCTTTTCTTGCCCAGGGACCGTCAGCAGCAGCAGTGGCCAGAGAGGATGCCCAGGGAATCTGAAGAAGCCAGGACGTGTCTCAAGCACAGACCCTGGGCCAGAGACAAGGCTGGCTCTGTCCACTTGGATGTCAGCATCCGCCAATCCAGCCCCCAGGGAAGCTCTGTCTTAAGCGAGTAGTTCCAGGCTGGAACTTGGGGTTGCTCTCGGCTGCGGGTTTTCCTGCAACCCCAGCAAACTGAGGTGTGTCTGGCCTTCTGCTGGCCCAGGAACACGGTGCAGACGCGACGTGCAGCCATTATCTGAAGGGCGGCTGCTGGTCTCTGGGGCAGGAGTGCCTGGCCAGCGGCAGGGGTGTTGAGTCCAGGGCCTGCCCTCTACCCCAGGCCCTCAGTCTGAGTGTCCTTCTACAGGTTCAGACTCTTGGCTTGCTTCTTCCTGGTTTTTTTTCTTTTGTTTTTTTCATTTAAAAAAAAAAACATGTCTAGAAATGGTTTTGCTGTCTCAGGTTTAGACATACTGTCTAGCACACCTATAATTCTGAGTTTTTCTTTTCTTGTTATTATTGGGTCACACCATGCAGCTTGCGGGATTCCAGTTCCCCTACTTGGAAATGAACTCCGACCCTCGTAATGAAGGCCCTGCATCCTAACCTCTAGTCCACCTAGTGGCTCAGTCGGTAAAGAATCCGCCAGCAATGCAGGAAACCTGAGTTTGATTTCTGAGTTGGGAAGATCCCCTGGGGAAGGAAATGGCACCCCACTTTGGTATTCTTGCTTGGAAAATTCTATGGACAGAGGAGCCTGGAGGGGTATAGTCCATGGGATTGCAAGTGTTGAACATGACTTAGTGACTAAACCACCACCACCAGACCGCAAAGGAACTCCCCTGAGTTTTTTCTTTTAAATTGGCTTATCTTTTTTCTTGGCTATGCAATTACTTTATTATTTCACTTTTCCATCTTCTTCTTTGGTTGAATCTTACATGTCCTTTGATATTTTCAACAGTTGTGTAGTTTGGTTATTATTTATCCTTCATTTTTCTGACCATCTGGTTTCCTGTGTTGAATTGCTCATCTGGGCCAAGAGTCGTGGGGTCACTGTGTGGCTGGAAGGACTCCGAGTCTCCAGCCTGATATCAGGAAGGAGGGCCTGGCCTCACAGGCCTGGGGGTGGGAGGCACGGGCAATTTCCCTTCCTACCCTACCCTTGACCTCTCTCACCTCTGATTCCTCAGACTTTTCTGCCCCTCACAAGCTAGCCCTGACTACATACACATCACTTCCCTATCCAGTGCCCAGAGGCTTCAGCAGCGCAGGAGACTGAAAGTGAATACTCTCCTGTCTAGTGTCTTGCTTTGTAACTTTCTCTGTTGCTTTATGCAGAAAATAATGACTTGTTCAGGACGGTTCCCCCTGCTTTTGTGACATCGTTATTATCTTTTATTTTTTGTCCTTTAGTCCTCTGAACTTTATTATATGTTCTCTTTGTTATCTTCCAAATTATTATGTGTCCTCGAGACATTTATTAAAAGAACAACTCGTCCTCAATAAAATCTCTGCTTTGTTATATATGACAATCTTGACTGTCCCAGGGTCAACTTCTGAGCTCTTAAGTATCACTAATCTGCCCAATGTATTCTTGTAGCAGACAATATTAACTGCTGTAGTAGCTAATCTGTAATGGGTTTTGAATCTGGTAGCTTCTTTTCTTTCAAATGTTCTTCACTAGCCTCGATTACTCTTTTAGATGACTTTTAAAAGCTTTGTCAAATTAAAAAAAAAAAGGAAAAAAGAATTTTGGATGGAGTTGTATTAAATGTTAAACATTAGGGAATTCTCTGGTGATCCAGGAGTTAGGACTCTACTTTCATTGCCGAGGGCATAAATTCAACCCCTGAAAGGAGAACTAAGATCCCATATGTTATGCAGTAAAAAAAACACCTGTTAAACTTTAATCTTTAGACTTCCAGTTTGAAAGTCATGCTGTTTAAATATTCTGTACCATGAAGAAAACATTTTTGTGTTTCTTCATATACTTCTCATATTTATCAGGCTATTCATCACAGTTTCTGTGGTTGTCTTTCTATATACTACCAACAATCAGAAATAAGCCTTGTCAAAAAAACCCCATCCCATTTACAATAGCATCAAAGATTTAAAAATGCCTAAATATTAATTTGACAAAAGATTTGTAAGACCTGTACTAAAAAAATTACTGAGAGAACTTAAATAGATATATGCACGCACATACATTTATATAGTATTCATAGATGGATTAGACGTCTCAGTATTATTAAGATGTTAATTCTCCCCCAAACTGACATACACATACAGTTAATCCCAATCAAATCTCAGTAGGTTTATCTATGGAAATTGATGAGCTGATTCTATTGTTTATATGGAAATGCAAATAACTCAGAAAAACCAAAGCAACTTTAGAAAAAAGGAATGAAGTTCAAGGATTTATATTACCTGATATCATAAAACTACAGAAGTCAAGATAATATATACTGGTGTAAAGATACACAAATGCATCAAAACAATAAAGTCCAAAAATAGACTCCCATATATATGGTCAATTAATTTTTCATAAAAATTGAAAGCATTTGGTGGAGAAAGCATAATCTTTCAACAAACAGTACTGAGACAATTGACAGCCATGTGTAAAAGCCCCAAAATTGAAAAATTAAAAATTCATCCTGGATCATGCCTTCTCAGGGGAGGTGGTATTGCCTATAGGAGGCAGAAATGGGTTCTTATAAGGGGAGTGAAAAAACTTACCTGTTAACAATGGCTTGTGGCCCTCCATAGCTCAACCCTACCTGAAAATATCTTATTCCTTAGTATTTAATTTCTCTCATTAGGAAAAAATTAAGTTTAAATTTCAATCATTGAAATTTCAGTTAATTGAATTTTTCTTCTTGAAGAGGCCATAAAAATAATGATTTAGAAAAATTACACTTAGATTCATACCTCAAATCACTAAACAAACAAAATCCTCAAAGTGGATCATTACACTTAAATAAAAACCTAGAACTAAAACTTAAAGAAGGGACTTCCCTGATGGTCCAATGTCTAAGACTCTGAAGTCCCAATGCAGGGGTCCTGGGTTCGATCCCTGGTCAGGGAACTAGATCCCATATGTCACATCTAACACTTAATGCAGCCAAATAAATAAATAAATACTTTTAAAAAGTTAATGATGAAAATTGTAATGCCATTATCATATCTTAAAATTTAAACATCAGTTCCTAAATAGCATAAAATATTTTGTCAGTGTTATTTTCCTGATTATCTTTTTTTTTTTCATTTGATTTATTCAAATCTGTGTTCAAGGAAGAGCCACACATGGCTCTGAAGTCTCCTTCAATTATAAATTCTCTTTCCCTCTGTTCAGTTCTCTTGCATTGAAAGCACTGGGTAATTTGCCCTGCAAGGATTGCTTAGTCTTGGTTTGGCTCAGAATATCCTTGTGGTGGTGTTGTTGGGTTCCTCTGTCCCCTAGTATTTCTAGAGAATGGATCAGACGGAGGCTCAGTTTTTTGGCAAGTATATGTCAGAGTGGTGCCGTAGGGCGGGTTGCTGGGACCCTAGACTCTGAGAGATTTGCCAAAGGAAGTTTTTACTGGGGAGGGCTCTCGGGATTGAGGCCTAGGGGAGTGGGGGAGGTGGAATGGGGCGGAAGGAGTAGCTGGCCTGTGATGCGGAGGAAACCAAGGTCTCAGCTGACCACAGGGTGCTCTGGAGCTGGGACAGTCCTTCAGAACTGTTCTGGTTGGAGGCCGGGGTGGGGCTCTTGTGGCCTCTAGTGGGCGTGTCTTTAGGACAGGAGAATATTGTGGTTAACTTAGCAGCAGCAGCAGCAACCCTTGGGGGGCCCCCAAGTGTCAGCAGCAGGCAGGAACACTGCTCTGGTAGCTGGGGGAATGCCTGCCAAAGTCTTGGAGGTGTCAGCTGAGTGATGTTCCGATCAATATTTCTAGACAGAGAGTCTCTGGCTGCCTCTCTTGTGATGTTACAGTTGATCAGTGGGTTCAGTTCTTGCCAGCTTCATCCATTCATCACAAGCTTCCCATCACCTTTTCCTCACTAGTTTAAGCAGCCAAAGTTAGATCTTTTATTTCATGGAGCATTAGGAGATGGTGATATTCTAAGTCTAGTATTCTTGTCTCATTTAAAAGCTGGAAGTCTTCTATAAATAACTTCCTCATAAACTGTTTGGTTATCTTGAGGTACAATTTATACAGAATAGGCAGAATAAACACTTGATTCCTTTCCTTGATTTTCCAATTAAAATACATCCATCTAGGGATGCTGAAGCTGGTGATCTACCAATCACACTTAGATTGGTGGCTCAGTATCACTAGAGATTTTGGCAGAACTTCAGACTCAGTTTATAACCAGACCTACTGAATGAGGGTTGGCCCTTCAGTGAAATCCCACATGTCCATTAATGATTGAAAATGGATGTAAAATAATTTCCCTTACATATATCAATAAATATTCAATTCCATACTGGCTATGAAATTTTATCAAGCATCTTTTCATTGTATATTGCAATGATCAGCACACCTGTGCAGTGCTGAACTGCATCTTTTGGTTCTTTTGTGTATGAATATCCTTCTTATTTCTCAGTAGCATTTCATGGCATGCATATCCCACGGTTCGTTTATCCATTCATGGGTTGATGGACACGAGGTTTGTTTCTGGTTCTTCTTTTTTATTACTAGTTTTGGCTGCACTGGGTCTTCCTTGCTGAGTGCAGGCTCTCTCTAGTTGTCGTGAGTGGGGGCTACTCTTCTTGAAGTGTGTGGGCTTCTCGGTATGGTGGCTTCTTTTGTTGCATAGCACAGGTTCTAGGCCTGCGGGCTTCAGTAGCTGCACCACACAGGCTCAGAAGCTGTGGTTCAAGGGCCTCAGAGCACGGGCGCAGAAGCTGCGGCACACGGGCTTAGTTGCTCCACAGCATATGGAATAACCCGTGTCCCCTACACTGGCATGCAGATTCTTATCCACTGCACCACCAGGGAAGTCCAGTTTCGAGTTTTTTGGACTATTACAAATAAAGCTCCATGAATATTTGTGTACAGGTTTTAGGTAGAAACATGCTTTTTCTTGGGTAAATACTGAGTATCGAAATGGCTGAGTCCTAGATTCATATTTAATTTGGAAAGAAACTGCCAATATATGTTTTAATTTTTATAAAACATAAATTTATTAATTTTTGACTCCACTGGGTCCTCATTGCTGCTCATGGGCTTTCTCTAGTTCTGGAGAGTGGGGGCCACTTTCTAATTGTGGTGTGTGGGCGTCTCATTGTGGAGGCTTCTCTTGTGGAACATGGGCTCTGGAGCACCGGCTAAGTAGTTGTGGCGCACGAGCTTAGTTGCTGTGCAGCATGTGGAATCTTCCTGGCCAGGGATTGAACTAGTGTCCCCTGCAGTGGCAGGTGATTCTCAAGCGCTGGACCATTGGGAGAAAGTCCAATATATTTTTTCAAATTGACCCTCAAGAAGGTTGCTTAGGTATAACTGTTAAGTTTTGGTATAATTTGTTATGCAGCAATAGGTAACTTGCACAGGTTCAGGTCTGGAAAGCAGTCCTGAACCTGTGATAGAAAAGAAAATAGAAATTCCTGCTTCCTCTCTTCTGTCTCAGATTCCTCTTTCCTTCACCTCAAATATGAGTTTTAAGCCCCTATTCCAGATTTTCTCAGACTTGAAAGCCCCATGGAAAGTGATGGGAACTTTATTTAAATTGGAGGATCCTCCACAAAAGAACAATTCTGATGGATTTTGGTGCGTAGGGAATGGAAGCCAGATTGCAAGAAGGAGCAACAGCACCCAGGAGGAAAGAATCTTGTAAGGAAAGGGTCTGATGGAGGCTGAAGGCTCATCTGGGGACTCCAGCATAGGAAGCACCAGCTCTTGAGCAGAATGTGAGGGTCAACTTCATCCATCCCAGACTGAGGTTTTGTAGACTGAACCCATAATTTTTATCTCCTAATAACCTTTTCTTTGGGGGAACACACCATCCCCTCACTGCTGTCTTCCGTTTGTGTGTGTGTGAGTGTGTGTGAGTGAGAGAGAGATAGTTTCTCAATCACACCCTCAGCAGTGAAAGTGCAGAGTCCTAACCACTGGACCACTAGGGAATTCTCGGTCCTCTTCCATTGTAATCCTGCTCACACCATGTGGATCAAGTGGGACTAAGCCGATCCCTGGTTTCAATGATGTCCTGATTAGAGAATTCCATTCTCCTCACTGCAGACACTGGTTCTAGCTTGGACATAAGATACAATCAAACCTAATTATTGAGTATTTGCCAGAAATATCAGAAAAGACACTTTTTTTTTCTTTTAGGAGTGAGCTGTGAAGACCACCTACGTCTAAAGCAGCTTGGGACCACTTTTTCCTCCCATCTCTAGAAAGCCTGTTGAGAATCAAGTCAACTCAGAATGAAGAAGAGCTAACCAGTGAAGAGCAATCACCTGTTAAGCACCTGGACCCAGCCATACCTGAAGCTCTAGTGATTTGTTTTTATCTACTAAAATTTTTTTTTTTTTCCTGAGCTAGTTTGGAGTAGGGTTTCTGTCAGTTACCAGTGACTGAAGCCTGAATAGGAGAATGCTTTGTGGCAAAATTGAAAGAAACATATTCCCCAAAGAATTCTACTTCAGTATCCACCCTCCTAGTAAGGAAACATAGTATGAGAAGGGGAGATTGCATCTCAGTTAAATGAGAAAGCTCCTCTCCCTCCTCTCCCTCCTACCGCTTCTACTCCCATCATTCTCTTATAATTTTACATTCTATTATTTTTAAAATATCTAGTTATTTAATTAATTTATTTGGCTGCACCAAGCCTTAGTTGCAGCATGCCAGATCTTTGATCTTTGTTGTGACATGTAGTATCTAGTTCCCTGACCAGGAGTTGAAGCTGGGCCCCCTGCATTGTGAGTACAGAGCCTTAGCCTTACTGGACCACCACAGAAGTCCTAATTATACATTTTTAGTCTTCATTAATTACATGAACTTGTTAATTATATTTGTCTTTTAATACATTTGGCCATGGTCTAGCTGTTTCAATGCTTTATTCTATTCCTTGTATTTATTTTATTGAAGTATAATTAACCTACAATTTTACTATGTTAGTTCCAGGTGTGCAACATAGTGATTTAATGTTTGTGTACATTACAATGTGATCGCTATAGACGATCGATATATCTAGGAAGCGTCTACCATTATACAAATATATTACAAGATTGCTGACTCTATTCCCTATGCTGGACGTTTCACCCCCATGGTTTGGGTGCATATTGTAACTGGAAGTTTGCACCTCTTAGTCTTTTTTCATCTGATTCTTTCCTCCCCTCAACCCCCTTCCTCTGGCAACCACTAGTTTGTTCTCTGTATTAATGAGTTTGTTCTATTTTGTTATGTTTATTAATTTATTAAGTTTTTAAGATTCCCTATATAAGCAAAATCATACAGTATTTGCCTTTCTCTGTCTGCCTTATTTCACTATCATAATACCCTCTCGGTCCAACCACGTTGTTGCAAAGGGCAAGATTTCATTCTTATTTATGGTTGAGTAACATTCTACTGTGTGTGTGTGTGTATACATACCGCATTTTCTTTTTCCACTCATTTCACCTATCGATGGACACTTCGGTTACTTCCATATCTTGGCTATAGTAAATAATGTTGCAGTGTACACAGGGACACATATATCTTTCCAATGTAGTATTATTGGTTTCTTTGGGAAAATACCCAGAAGTGGGATTGCTGGATCATATGGTAGTTTTATTTGTAATTTTTCAAGAAACCTCTATACTATTTTTCATGGTGACTGCCTCAATTTACATTCCCATAAACAGTGCACAAGAGTTCCGTCCTCTTCACATACTCCCCAACACTTGTTATTTGTTGTCTTTTTTTTTTTAAATAAGAGCCATTCTGATAGGTGTGAGGTGATATCTCATTATAGTTTTGATTTGCTATTTTTTTGCCATCCCACCTGAGAATTTATTGGCATAAATGCAACCATATAAAAACACAAGTAATGAAAAACACAGTCATGATGTGCCCTCCACACCCCGGCGCATAAAACCCCCTCCTGCGGGAGAGAGTGAGGGGTAGGGGGAGCCCTAAAACCACCTAAGAACATCACAGCGCCTGTGGCCTTTGCAGGACCAGCCGGGCTGGGGTAGGAGAACCCAGGCACCTTAGTGCATCCAGTAGTCGGTGGAGCAGGAGAGCTCGCAGAGCTGGCTCTTAAAGTCTAGGCCAATAGTGAGGTTCAGGTCATGGTTGTTCTTGGCACTGGGCCACATGCCGGTGGTGCCGAAGATCTCCTCGCCTGTCTTCATTGTCAGGTAGTCCTCCGTGTAGAGCACCAGCTGCTTCTAGGGAGGGGATGGGGACTCAGGGCTGTGCAGAAGCCAGTTCTCTTGTGGCAGCAGGTGACTCGATGTTGAAGTCACCACCAGTGCACGCATGTAGCCATTCGGCTTCACTTGCAGGCAGAAGCGGGAAGTGAAGGTCAGCTCTTCCACCTTGACCGTGGAGATGTCCACTTCCTTTATGAGGCAGGTTGGTGACCAGCTGCTTGGGGTCCACCACGTCCACCAGGGGCTCCATGATGGCCACGCCTTTGATGCAAGACGTCAAAGCTGCACATGTTCTCCCACCAGTGGCTCACGTAGTCTTTGTTCTGCTGGTCCTCAATGGCACTTAAATTCCAGCGTGGCTCGGTCTAGGAAGATGAGGCCATTGGGCACCAGCCACTTGTCTCGGGTGTAGACCGCACTGTTGAGCATCAACTCATAGGAGAGGCAGTAGCCCATCAATGGTGATGAAGTCCACCTCCTCCACCTTCCCCTTGAGGGTAGTCACCACATGGTCTAACTTGTTGGCTTTCACAATCTTCATCATGTAATCAGAGCTACTGAAACACTGACCACGCGGGCCCTGGCCTTGGCAGTAAACATACAGAGGACCCTTGTGCCTGAGCCAACGTCCAGCACCATCTTGTCTTTGAAAAGCTGCCAGCCATGAAGCATGGAGTTGTGGTACGTGAATTTGCAGACCTTTCGGCACTTCCTCATGGATGCTGAAGTGAGCATAGTAGTCAAGTAGCAATCTTTGGACATCACGTCCTCAGCATTGGGCTTCTCGCTGTTTTCAGTCTGGCCACAGACCACCTCTCCAGTCTCTCTGCCCCAGTCTCTAGATCAGCCCACAGCTGGGGAGGGGAGGAAAGGGAAGGCAGAAGTAGGGGCAGACACAGGGAAGCACAAAAGTGGGGGGTTACTTCTTCAAGAGGCAGCTGGAGGCTCATCCCATTAGCCAAGGTGGCTACAAAACTGCAGGATGCAGTTTGAAGCCTTGGCTGCTGCCATCTTCAGCCGTGCCTGCTCTTCTTCTGGTTGCTGAGACCCCTCCCCTCTTTTGATTTGTTAATTTTTTTCCTTAAGAAACAATTTTTGGATTCTTTTCAGTTCTGCTTTCAGATTCATTAATTTAGCTTTCATCTTTATTATGTCTTTATTCTTTCCTTTTTACAGGCTTTAGTCTGTTTTATTTATTTATGGCCACACCACATGGCTTACAGGATGCTCCCTGACTAGGGATTGAACCCAGGCCATGGAGGTGAGAGCACCACATCTTAACCATTAGGCCATCAGGGAACTCCAGCTTTCAGTTCAGTTCAGTCGCTCAGTCATGTCTGACTCTTTGTGACCCCATGAACCACAGCATGCCAGGCCTCCCTGTCCATCACCGACTCCTGAAGTCTACCCAAACCCATGTGCATTGTGTTGGTGATGCCATCCAACCATCTCATCCTCTGTTGTCTCCTTTTCCTCCTGCCTTCAATCTTTTCCAGCATCAGGGTTTTTTTCAAATGAGTCAACTCTTTACATGAGGTGGCCAAAGTATTGGAGTTTCAGCTTCAACATCAGTCCTTCCAATGAACACCCAGGACTGATCTCCTTTAGGATGGACTGGTTGGATCTTCTTGCAGTCCGAGGGACTCTCAAGAGTCTTCTCCAGCACCACAGCTCAAAAGCATCAATTCTTCCATGGTCAGCTTTCTTTGTAGTCCAACTCTCACATCCATACATGACCACTGGAAAAACCAGTCTTGACTAGATGGACCTTTCTTGACAAAGTAATGTTTCTGCTTTTTAATATGTTGTCTAGGTTGGTCATAACTTTCCTTCCAAGGAGTAAGCATCTTTTAATTTCATGGCTGCCATCACCATCTGCAGTGATTTTGGAGCCCAGAAAAATTAAGTCAGCCACTGTTTCCCCATATATTTCCCATGAAGTGATGGGACCAGATGCCATGATCTTCATCTTCTGAATGTTGAGCTTTAAGCCAACTTTTTCACTCTCCTCTTTCATCAAGAGGGTCTTTAGTTTTTCTTCACTTTCTGCCATAAGGGTGGTGTCATCTGTATATCTGAGGTTATTGATATTTCTCCCGGCAATCTTGATTCCACCTTGTGCTTCTTCCAGCCCAATGTTTCCCATGATGTACTCTGCATATAAGTTAAATAAGCAAGGTGACAATATACGGCCTTGACTGTATATTGTATATTGTATATACTCCTTTTCCTATTTGGAACCAGTCTGTTGTTCCATGTCCAGTTCTAATTGTTGCTTCTTGACCTGCATACAGGTTTCTCAAGAAGCAGGTCAGGTGGTCTGATCACCATCTGCAGTGATTTTGGAGCCCAGAAAAATTAAGTCAGCCACTGTTTCCCCATATATTTCCCATGAAGTGATGGGACCAGATGCCATGATCTTCATCTTCTGAATGTTGAGCTTTAAGCCAACTTTTTCACTCTCCTCTTTCATCAAGAGGGTCTTTAGTTTTTCTTCACTTTCTGCCATAAGGGTGGTGTCATCTGTATATCTGAGGTTATTGATATTTCTCCCAGCAATCTTGATTCCACCTTGTGCTTCTTCCAGCCCAATGTTTCCCATGATGTACTCTGCATATAAGTTAAATAAGCAAGGTGACAATATACGGCCTTGACTGTATATTGTATATTGTATATACTCCTTTTCCTATTTGGAACCAGTCTGTTGTTCCATGTCCAGTTCTAATTGTTGCTTCTTGACCTGCATACAGGTTTCTCAAGAAGCAGGTCAGGTGGTCTGATATTCCCATCTCTTTCAGAATTTTCCACAGTTTATTGTGATCCACACAGTCAAAGGCTTTGACATAGTCAATAAAGTAGAAATAGATGTTTTTCTGGAACTCTCTTGCTTTTTCAATGATCCAGTGGATGTTGGCAATTTGATTTCTTGTTTCTTTGCCTTTTCTAAAACCAGCTTAAACATCTGGAAGTTCACGGTTCACATACTGCTGAAGCCTGGCTTGGAGAATTTTGAGCATTACTTTACTAGCATGTGAGATGAGTACAGTTGTGCAGTAGTTTGAGCATTCTTTGTCATTGCCTTCCTTTGGGATTGGAATGAAAAATGACCTTTTCCAGTCCTGTGACCACTGCTGAGTTTTCCAAATTTGCTGGCATATTGAGTGCAGCACTTTCACTGCATCATCTTTTAGGATTTGAAATAGCTTAACTGGAATTCCATCACCTCCACTAGCTTTGTTTGTAGTAATGCTTTCTAAGACCCACCTGACTTCACATTCCAGGATGTCCGGCTCTAGGTGAGTCTGAGTGATCACATCTTCGTGATTATCTGGGTCGTGAAGATCTTTTTTGTACAGTTTTTCAGTGTAATCTTACCAGCTCTTCTTAAAATCTTCTGCTTCTGTTAGGTGCATATCATTTCTGTCCTTTCTTGAGCCTATCTTTACATGAAATGTTCCCTTGGTATCTCTAGTTTTCTTGAAGAGATCTCTTGTCTTTCCCATTCTATTGTTTTCCTCTATTTCTTTGCAGTGATCACTGTGGAAGGCTTTCTCATCTCTCCTTGCTATTCTTTGGAACTCTGCATTCAAATGGGTATATCTTTCCTTTTCTCCTTTGCCTTTCACCTCTCTTCTTTTCATAGCTATTTGTAAGGCCTCCTCAGACAGCTATTTTGCTTTTTTGCATTTCTTTTTCTTGGGGATGGTCTTGCTCCCTGTCTCCTGTACAATGTCACGAACTCTAGCTTTAGTCTGTTTTAAAGTTCTTTCCCTGAAATTTTGAGTAGAAATATGAGTTCAATTATTTGTATTCTTTTTTTCATAAATAACGAATGCATTGAAAGTTGTTAAATTTCACAATATTCAACTGCTTTAGGCCCAAGGTCTAACATGTGACATAATGATGCAAATTTGTGTTATCAGCATAAATACAATGATGTGATATTCTTGATTTCAAAATAATCTGCCTCTGTAGCTTTCACTTTCTCTTTGATGCACAGTTACTTAAGAAAGAGGTTAGGATTGTTGTTGTTCTTGTCATTTGGTTAACTTTTGTGGGTAATGTCTGGTTTACTGTTTCATGCACACAGAGTTTGGTCTGCTCAATTTCCACTTTGAGGGACCCCTGATATGTTCTTCCTAATATACACAGGCGTAAAAGTTTCAGGAGCAGAAAGGATGTATGTGCTGACTTGAGTATTGTACAGACTGATATGAATCTTTGATTCAATCCCACTTCCTTGCTGGCTGCCAACCAGAGCTTGCTCTCAGCTTCTATTAATAGAAGCTTTTCTCTCTCTTTATCACTTGGCCAACCTTCATCTTCAGTTCCATGTTGTATGTGGAATTGTTTTCTGCTTTGAATCTGTCTGACTTTTCAGCTGGCAGGAGAAAACTCTCCACTTCTAAGGGCTTCTGGGATTCAATCAGGCCCACGCAGATAACCTCCTGTTTTAAGGTCAACTGTAACATATAATGGGCTTCCCAGGTGGGGCAGTGTAAAGAATCTGTCTGCCAATGTAGGAGACACAAGAGTCTTGGGTTCAATCCCTACCAGGAAGATCACCTGGAGGAGAACATGGCAACCCACTCCAGTATTCTTGCCTGGAAAATTCCATGTATAGAGGAGCCTGGCGGGCTACAGTCCATGGGGTCACAAAGAGTCAGACGTGACTGAGCAACTAAGCATGCATGCAAGGGGTCAAGGGAAACACGTAATGCACTGTAATTGTAAGACTGACACCTCATCAAATGTGAAAGTTCCTGGGAGCAAGGAGGATATCTTTGGGGGATGAGTGATCAACAATGGCTCATAAGTCTTCACTATAAAAGATACATTTTTATCGGTAACATCTATTTTTTAAATGCCAAAGAATATTGGTTCAAATTACACACAACAAATCTATCAAGAAAAGTTTGACTAGGTCTGGGTGTATTGGGCTGCCTGATTCGAGTCTGGCCTTTTAGCTAGCAGGTGGTACTAGCTAACTACAGGCAGCAATAATGGATGGTCAGCTGTTTTCAGACCTGCCTCAAAGTTTTTCAGGCCATCTGCCTGGGGTCAATGTGGTGGTCAATGTGCAGCTTTTGCAAACTAGCTACCTGAGTGTGGATCTCAATCCATCACTTAGGCCCTTGACCTTTCACTCACGCGAGCCAGCAATCCCTTTTCAAGTTTCAAAAAGCCTGAGCTGAATTTTATGCCAGTTGCAGTCAAACTTACCCTAAGCAATGCTGGCTATACATTAGCTTGTTTAAAAATATATATTTATTTTTAATTGGAGGATAATTGCTTTACAATATTGTGTTGGTTATATATTAGCTTTTATAACAAATGGATTGTTGCATTGGTTGTGTAGGAGTGCTTACACAGTAAACACTTACAAGGAGAGTGGATTGTTTTCAGATTCTAAGATTTCCCTCCTCTGACCTCAGAGGGCCTCTGAGGGTGGGCCAGCCAAGGTGATTTCTGTCAAGAGACTGTACTCCTCTCCTTGGTGGGTAATCATTCCTCCTTTTTCTGGAAGAAGCCCCCTGAGGGGCTCAAAGCCACTTTCACTCCCGCCAAGGCTGCCCGTTCTGTCTGATTATTGGCCCACGTCTATCTTCTAAACTTTTTGTTGTGTAGTCCCTAAGTCATGTCTGACTCTTCGAGATCCCATGAACTGCAGCATGCCAGGCTTTCCTGTCCTTCACTATCTCCCAGAGTTTGCTCAAACCCACGTCCATTGATTTGATGATACCATCCAACCATCTTATCCTCTGTAGCCTCCTTCTCACCCTGCCTTCAATCTTTCCCAGCATCAGAGTCTTTTTCAGTGAGTCAGTTCTTCGCATGAGGTGGCCAAAGTATTGCAGCTTCAGCTTCAGCATCAGTCTTTCCAATGAATATTCAGAACTGACTTCCTTTAGGATTGACTGGTTTGATCTCCTTGCTGTCCAAGGGACTCTTAAGAGTCTTCTCCAGCACTACAGCTGAAAAGCATCAATTCTTTGGTGCTCAACCTTCTTTATGGTCCAACTTTCTTTCATATCCCTACATAACTACTGGATAAACCATAGGTTTGACTATACCAACCTTTGCCAGCAAAGTGATCTCTCTGCTTTTTTATACCTTGTCTAGGTTCTAAACTTTATCCCTCAACTAAGTGTTAACCGCTCATGGTACAAAGCCTTCTTTAGACAAATAGGCAGAAAGAAGAGAATAAAATCCCTGGAATTCCATTGAAAGTGAAAATCGCTCAGTCCTGTCCGACTCTTTGCAACCCCCTGGAATTCTCCAGGCCACAATACTGGAGTGGGTAGCCTTTCTCTTCTCCAGGGGATCTTCCCAACCCAGGGATCGAACCGAGGTCTTCCACATTGCAGGCTGATTCTTTATCAGCTGAGCCACAAGCGAAGCCCAAGAATACTGGAGTGGGTAGCCTATGCCTTCTCCAGTGGATCTTTTCCACCCAAGAACCGAACTGGGGTCTCCTGCATTGCAGGTGGATTCTTTACCAACTTAGCTATCAGGGAAGCCCATTACAAGGAAAGAATTCCTATTAAATAGTCTGGCGTGGAGATTTCTGGTATTTTTGAGGCATACATGCCCTTCAGTTCAGTTCAGTTCAGTTGATCAGTCGTGTCCAACTCTTTGCGACCCCATGAATCGCAGCACTCCAGGCCTCCCTGTCCATCACCAACTCCCGGAGTTCACTCAGACTCACGACCATCGAGTCAGTGATGCCATCCAGCCATCTCATCCTCTGTCATCCCCTTCACCTCCTGCCCCCAATACATGCCCTTAGGGACCGCCGATAACTTGGGGTACAAGGATTCCAAATTAACCGATTTCACATAACAGCTCTAATCGTCCTCCTCTTTGTCACTATGCCCACCGTGGTCAGCTGGGGGCGCTCTCCGCCCTGTCCTGGGATGGTTCTGGGTCCGCAGATGACTCCAGTCCTCTGGCCCCTCCCCGCCCCTTGGATCTTCTCAAGGGCCCTGCCCGGGGCCGCCGTTACGGAGCCGGCGCAGAGGGGTCTGTCTGCCCAGCGCCCGGCGCCCCCAGCCTCGCTGCGATCGCGGCGTGGGCCAACAGGTAGGTCTCACTAGGAGATGCCGCGCTCTCCACCTCTAGTCCAGGCCCCCGGGGTCCAGTGGATTCCGCCACCACCCTCCCCTGGCCTCCCCCACCTCCGACGGCAGAGCGCGATGGTCCCCACCGAAGCCTAAGCGGTTCAGGGACGACCTCTGGGCTCCTGGTTGCACTGACCACCCTCGAGCCACCGAACCCTCAGTCCTGCCTGGGGCGAGGGCAGGAATTCCGGGCATTCTTGTTAGATTCGACACCGGAGAAAAACAAAGCGCGAGCAGATTCCTGACCCATCACCTGCAGGGTCAGTTAATCCCCGCCCAGGAGTCGGCTGGAGTCACCTGGGCGGGGGTGTGAAATACCTAGGCTAGCGCCCACCTCTGAGGTTCGGAGGTACCCTGCCTGGGTTGGGGCCTGAACGCCAATTTTTTCCCCCTAAATCTCCGGGAGGAGTGAGGGCTTTGCAGACGAGCAGCGGGGCTGAGCCTCTTCGGAAGGGATTGAGCTCTAGGCTCACCTGAAGGTGTAAATTTTATTTCAAGATGCAAGTTTGGTATCAGAAATACATGCAAAAAAAATGGCATTCTAAATTATAATGAGTCTGTGTTCGTTTTAGTATAAAAGATGGTAAAAGATACTTTTCAGAAAAAAGAAACGCCTAACTCTACAGGTATAAAAATTAACACGAGGTAAAGATTTTTATTCGTAAGATGGTAAGCTGATGTTATAAGTGGTTCACAGGAGACTTGCCTAAAAGCACAGATTTGTATGGAATGAAGGAATTGAATTGCTAACGGAGGCAAAACTGGTTTTTCCACAGTGGGGAGAGAAGTTGATGGAATCTCTCCCTTTCAGTGTTTTTTAAAAAATTATATTTACAATACATTTCTTTTAAAAATTTATTTTAGAAAAATTTAAAATTGTAGTACAGTTGATTTACAAAGTTGTGTTAGCTTCAGGTGTACAGCCGAGTGATTTAGTTTTGAATGTAAATCTTCTCTTTCAGATTCTTTTCCATTATTGATTATTGCAGGATATTGAATATACTTTCCTGTGCTATATAGCAGGTGCTTGTTGTTTATTTTATATATAGTAGTATGTGTATATGAATCCAAAACTCCCAATTTATCCCTCCCCTATTTTCTGTGATTTTAAAAAAGGTGCAAGCAGACAGCTTGGCGGTTGTGTATTAAACAATGTACTGTGTTCCACTAAACAGAAAAGCTCGTCTTCACAACACTCTTTTTAACTATGTGGAAAGAAAGTTTTCCTATAGTGCTAGTCCCGTTGGTCTTCCTCAGACTCCAAATACCCAATTTCCAGTCACTCATGGGACACTACATTTTTCTACTTTGGGGACTGTCAGGCAAAACCCCACAAATTCACATGGAGGTTCCTGGGAGACAAAAGGGTGGGGGGTTAGGTGCAGAGACTGCATTCCAACAGTGCTTGGTCACACAAGCGCTGGGGAGCCTCTGTTTCTTCCCTCGACTGTCGTCTTCGTCTGTAACTTTAAAGGTTATAGAGGGAAGCTTCCCTCCCTGCTCCTTCTCATCTGAGGTGGACAGAGTAAGTCTCCCCAGAACAGGCTTTCTTTGTTAAGGGTAGAGTTCTTTGAGTGGTCTCCTTTAGTTATGTAAATGTGGCCAAGCAGCACCCTTTGCCTGGCAGGAGACCTTCTGTGGCTGACAAAGCCACCTCTTCCACAGACCCCTTAGGAATGCAGGACTGGAGGCAGGCAAGCAGCGGGGGAGCGTCTTGCCTTTGAAGCTCGGGGTCTTTGGGGAGGAAAGTGTGTGAGAACCACTTCCCCTTCCCCACAACCTGTTCCCCAGGATCTGATTGAGGACTGACTAAAATTTACCAGCAGCCCTGCAAAGTGGCTTCCCAGTGACAGAGCCTGAGTGAATCTGTAGGGTCCCCCCAAACTCTGTGTCACTGACGGAGTCTCAGGACCCAGCGCCCCTAGCTGGCTGCTGCTGTTTGGAGAAGAGCAAGCGAGGGTGACTATGACTACGAGAATCGTTCTGTCTGTGAATTGTGGGCCTTGCTTCAGCCTCTGTCAGAAAGACGGTGCCTTAGAGTCCACAGGACTGTGGGGGCCTGTGGGCCAGGGTGTCACCGTGTGGGGTGAGGCAACAGCTGCAGAGGTTGGCTCAGACTTTTCCTGGACACACACTCGGGACTAAGGAAGCCCTTGAGGTTCCAGACAATTAAGGACTGAGTGGGCTCCGAAAGGGAGAGGTAGGATTTGGTGGGGAGGAAAGATAATTTCCCCCTCTAGCTTTCTTGGTTCTTGGTGGAGACCCTTCTCTATATAATAAGAGACAGGTTAGGAAGAGAAAAACAAGCAGAATGATATGTATACCTCCTGTATGCATGGAGGATACCTGAGAACTCTCCGAAATGGCCAAGCCACCAGCTTAAATACCACCTTCGGCCAAGATGTTGTGGTGTGGGGAGCACCAGGACAGCCCATCCAGCCTCATCTCCAACACTGTCCACACCGGGCAGCCGGCAGCTCCAATGTCCCACTTTTTTTGCACTCCTGGGCTGTTGCATGGTCCCCTGTCTGGACTGTCCTTCCCCTTCCACCACAGGCAAGCCCCTACTCCTTCAAGACACAGGTGCACTGGCAGGCCCGGTGATGAAGCCTGCTCCCGACCCTGTGCTGGGGGGTCCTCTTCCACTGGTCTCCTCACAGGTGGCTCCTTGCCCTTCTTCCTGCTGTGCTAACGCTGGCGCCTCACCCCCTTCCCAGCCCTCTCTGCAAGCTCAGCCTGGGCCTCTGAGGTCTGAAACGGGGTCAGACACAAGTCCCCCTGGGGCGGAGGCTGAGGGCGTTCCCGTGCTGGAAACTTGCTGCTTCCACTGAGTCCCTGTGGCTCATCTGGAGACAGGGTGAACCTAGAGGCAGGGGTGTGTACCCAGGGCCCCACTCCCAGTTCCTGCCTCTCAGGATCAAGTCTGAACAACCCCCTGCAACCCAGGAGGCCCTGAGATCCCCTTCTCACACCCCAGCTCCCCCCACCCCTCCCTCCATCCCCCCACTGTTGAGGAGCAGCTATCTGCTTCAGCACGCACCTGCTCAGCATCCTTCAGGTGATTTCTGAGCACACATGCTGTCTCTGGGTCCCCACCTGTGCGCTGGGACCAGTGGACCTTCCACCTCTGTCTCCTGGCTGTCTCTCCATGGCTCTTGCCCTGGCTGGACTGAGTTCTGGGAAGGCAGAGACCCTAGAGCCCCACCCTGCTGTCTGCAGCCCCCAGCCTCAGAGGGTGCCCCACCTCAGAAGGGCCCTGTGCTTGGTGGTGACATTCTTAACATTCAAAGATGGCACCTTATATTAGGACCCAGCCCTTGCTCTCACTCATCTAGGGGAGAGGCCTGGCGAGTGACTCTCTCAGGGCATCTGGCCCATTGAGCACAGGCAGGGAGCTGCTGGCTTGCCCATTGCGGTCCCAGTGTCCCTCCTCCTGGGGGTGCCTGCCCTCCCACCCTGGAGGTAAGCAGTTTCGGCCAAGGTTCCCTGTGCAGTGCAGTCCCCCTGTCATTGGACCCCACAGAACCACCATTTCAATGCTTATCAACCTGATCTAGGCTCGAGGCTGACTGCAGGAATGTCAGGAAGCCCACCGGCCCCTGCAGGCGCCCACCTCATCCCGCTCAATGTCACCCCAGACTCAGGGGCAGCTCTGGCCCGGCCCTTACCAGAAAATGCTCTCTGACCTGCAAGTTTCTCTTGCACTCCACC
>SJYC01097290.1:0-22347 GCA_006408675.1 Madoqua kirkii
ATAGGGGAAGGGAAGAACACCACCTCCCCTCAACCCCCCCGAGGCCTGGTGCCTTCTCCCGCCAAATTCTTCATAAATAAAACTTCACAGTAACGGAGGCATATCCTTCCAGGGTCAGACCAGCTGGTTTCCCACTGGGGGAGCCAGGCCTTGCGGAGCAGCATGGGGAGTGCTGGGACCGGAGCACAGCTCTCTGGCCCTGCGTCTGGGGGCAGTGGAGTCGGGGGCGGGGGCGTGCGGTGAGGTGGGGCTGCAGCCCATCCAGAGGTTCTGAGGATCACTGAGGTAGTCAGAGCGGCTGCTCCGGCTTCCGGACAGAAGGGAGCCCGATGGAGCAACACCGGACGCAGCCAGGAGTAAAGCCACCTGGGAGCAGAGACTGTGCAGTCAAACCCCAGGAAGGTCAGGGGCCGGAGGGCAGGGGGTTGCTGAGGGCCTTCTGAGGCTCGGTCTCCAGGAGCCCCTGGAGGCGTTGATGGGAGGAGGCCTGTGAGCCTGCACAGGGTTGAGCTGCTCCTGAAAGGGCTGCCCAAGCAGCCCGCCAGGAGACTGAGGCATTTCACAGAAGCTGGAGGATCTTCTCTGTGAAAACAAGAGGGCAGCCCTGGACCCCTCCGAGGGCAGGTCGAGCCGGGGTACCTGAGCACAGGGTTCCTTCAGAGGCCATCAGGGCCTCCCGCTGGTCAGAGGGAGCCAGACCACAGACCCACGTAGGAGAGCTGCCAGAGCACCGGTCTCCAGTCTGGGCCGTTCAGAACATGGCCGGGCCTCAGTCCTGGTCACCCGAACCTCACCACACCCAGGGGCACGTAAGGCCCACCCCTCCACCTCCCTGCAGGGGACCACAGGCGGTGCCCTGGCCTTGCAGCTGCAGCCTCATGACTCGTAGGGACTCTGGGGCACATGTTCCTCATCAATCCTGATGGCCCGGGCTGGGTCAGAGCACCTGGAGCTTGCGGGAGCAGGTGAGGTTGCCATGCACCAGCTCCCACATGGCCAGAAGCTCGGTGGGCAGCAGCTTGTGCACGACAAGCATGGAGCGGAAGAAGCAGGGTTCCTTGTTCATGCGGCTGTTGCGATTCCTGGAGATGCCGAAAGTCTTGAAGCCCTCGTGGGCCATGGGCCGCACGCCTAGTACCTCCAGGCACATGCCCAGGAAGACATCATCGATGGGGTAAAGCTCCAGGTATCGCAGCTGTGGTGCAGGCGCTGGGCCAGTCCCCCAGCCATAAGGAAGCCCCCTCCACCTGCGTAGGGCGGGTAACTATTCTGGTTGTACAAGATCCCGGGGATGTAGTATTTGCTATCTTTCCGGCGGATGGGCCGGGCGTGATGCAGAACGTCGCCCACAAACAGATCCTCCTGGGGCCGCCGGTCAGCCAGAAATTCCAGCAGGTTGGTGGGGTTGACGAAGACATCGTCATCGCCCTTGAAGACAAAGCGGACGTCAGGGCAATAGATGTCGAGCCACTTGAGGAAGTGGATCTCCTTGAGGGTCAGGTTGAAGAAGCTGTCGAGGAAGTCCCATTGCAGGATGTCCCCGTAGATGCGGTCCTCGTAGGCTAGTAGCTGCTGGTAGTGGGACTGCTCCTCCGGCTTGGAGGCCTTGCCCAGCAGGAAGAGAGTGCGCACCGCGCCGCGGCCCTTGCCCGCCGACTCCTGCTCACGGCCCCAGGTCTGGCGGATGGCCTCGCGGCGGTCATGCTGTGCGATGATGGACTTGACGACCACCAGCAGGTATACATCGCCGCTGCACTTCTCCGGATGGTTGAGCAGCATGGGAAAGTAGCGGCAGTGGCGGTAGAATAGAAACTGCTGGAAGTGTGGCTCCAGGCCCTGGAACCAGGGTTGGTGGGTTAAGTTTACATTGGCCGAGCAGTTAGTGGTGTTCACGTCCCAGGCCTGGGGCCTCCGTGAAACCACGGAAGTGGGGGTGACCACCTCCTTTGCGCTCTTCCAGAAGCTGTCAGGGTTCACCAGGAGTCCGCTGGGTTTCTGGGCCTTCTGTTGCCTGAGGGAGGCTGGCGGGGGCTCCTGCAGAAACTGGCTGGGGGTCAGACTGCGCTGGAATACCGTTACGGCCACGAGCAAGGCCAGGGACAGGCACACGCTCTTGTAGATGGTTCTCTTCCTGAGGGTGAGGGTGAGGTGGAGGGCAGATGGTTCAGAAGAGAGAAGAAAGGATGAGTCAGTCCTCTTGTACAGAGCTGCAGTCCCAGATGCGCAGATGGCCCCTGTACACAGACTCAAGTCCCTGGGCCCCTGAGTGGTCAGAGGAGGGTCTCGCTTCTTTTCCTATCCTGACCTCTCTCCTCTAGGACCAGGGAGCCACACAACACAGAGCTTAAGTATAGGCACTGTGAAGTCAGGCTCCTGGAGTTCAGATTTCGGTCCTGCTATGAATGGGGAAAGTTCCTCTCCCCCTGCTACCCTGTGGCTCAGTGGTAAAAAAAAATCCGCCTCCAATACAGGAGTCACAGGAGATGCGGGTTTGATCCCTGGGTTGGGAAGATGCCCTAGAGGAGGGCATGGCAACCCACTCAGTATTCTTACCTGGAGAATCTCATGCACAGAGGAGCCTGGTGAGCTACAGTCCATAGGGTTGCAAAGAGTCAGACATGACTGAAGTGACTTACACACACGCACTTACTAAATACAAGCTATATGGAGACGTTTTGTGATTTCTCTTAACTTCTCCAAGCTGTGATTTTTTTTTTCTTTCCTCAAATGAGGATAGCATACAATTGGCATGTCAGCTGCAGTGCTGGGCACAGAGTGGGTTTGGAGTTGGGGGAATGCTGTGATTCTACAAGGGGCTGACCTGCTCTGCTCCCCATCTCTCCCTCAGGCACCCTGCTTGCTTTGTGCAAACCTCATGAACCACTGGGGTAAACTTCTGGGAGGTACAGAGAAGACACCTGTTCAAAAAGTATAGGGGCTCCTGGGGAGAAAGCTCCCACTAAACCTGAGGAAGCCTGTCCCTCCCCTCCCACCCCCCATCCATCTGACCTAACAAAAAAAAGAACAGTTCTCACCGTTGACACAAGCCTGAAAATGGGGCAAGCATCTCCCAGCAAGCCCATTGTCCTTGTAGCCCCAGTCTGAGCCCCACTTAGAGAGCTGAATGCCCCCATCTCTGCTGCCTTGAGAGGGGCACAGTTGGACCCCCACTCTCCAGGGTCCCTCATGCCAAATTAACCCCACTACGCCTCTTTAGGAGCAGAAATCAGTTATTTTCTAGGAGCGCTCACAGGGCCAGGGTCCTGAGTCCTTGGGCCCTGAGTCCCTGGGCCCAGGGACCCTCTCTCCTCAGCTTACAGTCTGCGGAGACCCAGGCCACCTGCCGTGTTTTCTTCTGGGGAGATGCAGGAGCTGGGGACTCCAGGGAAAGGGCAGGCCAGAAAAGTGTGGCTTCACAGGGCCAGGCCAGAACGGTGCCAAAAGAGGAGATTCGGGGTGATGGGAGAGACAGGCAGCAGAGTGGTGAGACAGGGAACAGGTGGTCCAGCCTGGGGTGGCCTCAGGACCGGCTGATGAAAGGTGCAGGCACCCCAGGCCAGTGATGCAGAGCCCAATGGAGAGACATTTTCCCATGGGCTCCCAAGATTTCCTCTATATAGAGTTGAAGGGAGCCTAGGTCATCTCAGGTGCTGAGGTAGGGGTGTGACCCAGACCCCATCCTCTCAGGAGGAGGACAGGGGAGTGCTCTGGCCTGGTTTGTTGGGCTGAATTGAGGGGGTCACCTCAAAGAGGGCCATCAGGCTATGCCCCTTCACTCCAGGCTATTTCCACTCCATTTGTGTGTGTGTGTGGAAGCCCCCAGTGCAAGGAGAAGAAAAGGGGAGCAGTGGGCAGGCCGGAGGCCCCAGCTCCTGGAGAGGAAGGAGAGCCACTCTGGGGTTGAGGGTGGAAGGCAAGGGTCGCCCAGGACGCAGGAGGCCCTTGGAATCGGGGGCGGGACCCAGCGGTCCCCAACTCCGCGGGTCCAGGAATGAGATCTGGGTGCCTTGTGGCCGGAGTAAGAGAGCAGAGGGGCGGCCGGGGAAGGCTGAGCGCACAAGTCCACCCTGGTCCCTGGGTCGCCGACCGGCCGGCCCAGGCGTCGCGCACGGCCGGGCATCTCCAGCCATCGCCGCGCCAGCCCAGCTGCGCCGGGGAAACGGAGGCCAGCCCGCGCCCCTCGCGACCCGCGGCATCCCTCCCCGCGCCCGCAGCCCGGGTCTCCGGCCCGACGACCCCATCACCACAGAGACATGGCGGCCCGGGCCACGGCGGCGGCGGAGCGGAGAGCCGCCCACGGTCATTCGGCCGGAGCGTGAGTGGCTGAGTCGGGACATCGGAACTCAGGAAGGTCACCCCCGTCACCGGGGACGGGGGTCTCCCCTCCGTGTGTGTGTGGGGGTGCTTCCCCGGTGTCGCCTGCCCCTCTGGATGCTTGCGAACCGGGACCCCACCCACCTCCAATCCCCCCGGGCGCGCGGGGCCCCCGCCATTTCCCTCCGGCCCGTCCGGCTTTTTTCTGGGTGGGAGAGGCCGAGACAGACAGGGCTTCCTTTCCTCCTGTTTCCCTCTGCCCTTTCCCCCGGCCCCCTCCACGCAGGGGCCCCCATCCACCCCCGCACCCCGCTGCCTAAGGTGGGGTCTGCAGAGGACAGGGACGGGGGCGGAGAGAGCAGAACCCCAAGCAGAGGTCAGGAAGCGGCTGGGCTGCCCGAATGGGGACCTTCCCGAGCGGGGACAGCGGCCCACGCCGCAGCTCTGAAGCCTTCTCTTTGCCCCGACAATGGCCTTCTCCATCTCTGGAGCCCTTCCAACCTCAGAGAACCCCTTCTAACCTCCAAAAAGCCTGTCTGCTGGCGCTGCCTGCCTTTTCATCTCTCAACTAGTATTTCACTTCAAACCCCTTTTTGTCCCTAAGCCTTTATTAATCTGTTTGTGTATGCCACACCCAGCGATCCTAGGGAGTGGGCTAGCATGAAGACAGAGAACTCCTGGGGTATTCTTGGCCCAATTGGTCTGGGTGGTGGATGTTCCTCCCAGGTGATTTTCAGAACCCCCTGACAGGTAAAACCTGCCGTGGGTCCTGCTATTGCCCAAGGTCTGTTCTAGCCTTGTTCCACGTTGAAGTCCCATCCCTGAGCTTACAGTGCTGTGCTTAGCTGCTGAGTCCTGTCCGACTCTTAGTGAACCCACAGGCTGTAGCCCACCAGGCTCCTCTGTCGGTGGGGATTCTCCAGGCAAGAATACTGGAGTGGGTTGCCATGCTCTTCTCCAGGGGATCTTCCCAACCCAGGGATTGAACCCAGGTCTCCCACACTGCAGGTGGATTCTTTACCGTCTGAGCCATCAGGGAACTTACAGTAGGGCCTCAAAAATGCCCTTAGTAGTGACACAAGCGTTTCGCAGGCCAGTTAACAAACAACAGCTAAGATTCATCAAGCAATGTAATATGCAAAGCACACTTGAGGCCCATGTGTGAGTGACTCAGTCCTAGAGGCTATTAATATTATTACCACTCCACAAAGGAGGCAGCCTGACTCCTGCCCGTCTGCTCTCATAGTAAGCAAACCCAGGAGGCCTGCCTGGCGCCAGAGGTAGGCTCTTTTGCCTTTCGCCCTGATGGACTAGGTGCCTGTCACTGGTTGCTGTGAGTATTATTGTTGTAAATATTTACCCAATCCATAAGGCCTGCAGGGAGAGCAGTGACAGGGAGCTCCTTCCTGCTAGGAGGCCCCTAGGCAGGCCAGGAGGCCCCCAGGGAGGTCAGGAGGCCACCAGTACAGTCAGAGACTGGAGATAGGAAGCCTGAGCCCCCGAGGCTTGGGTGAGCAGGTCTTTTCTTTAGGCTCCGGAGCCTTAAGGAAAGGACGGGAAGGAGAAACTCAACAGTCACTAGAGTTTTTTCTGGATGTTGCAAGCTTCAGTGAGGGAATGTGAAGGGCCCTTCAGGCCGAATTCCAGAGGAGGACCCTGGGACCAGCACCCTTCATAGCAGTCCCTCCCAAGTACCAGAGCAGGAAGAAGATCTGACCTGCAGCCCAGCCCAGCCCCCTGGGCCTGGCTGCCTGCTTTTGGGGAACCCCCCACAGTCCCCCTGGCCACCCATCCCACAGGGAACCAGGTAGCTCACTGCCTGGGGTTCTGCTTTGCCCTGCAGGTGTGGCCTTGAGGGGGGTTGTGCTATCCTGGCCGAGGACAGTCCACCGTGCCTCAGCGCTTACGTCTCTCACAGGAGCTATGGGGTCTTTTTAGGAGCCTAGTTGGGAATGGACACAGAGATCCCTGGGAAGGGGTTTTGAACCTGGGTTGGGGACTTCCCTGTGGCTCAGACGGGGAAGAATCTGCCTGCAGTGCAGGTGCCCTGGGTTCGATCCCTGGGTTGGGAAGATCCTCTAGAGAGGGGAATGGCAGCCCACTCCCAGTATTCTTACCTGGAAAACCCCACAGATAGAGGAGCCTGGTGGGTTATAGTCCGTGGGGTTGCAAAGAGTCGGACATGACTGAGCGACAGGCACTACTACTTCTGGACTGGAGAGTGGGGGCATGCAGGTTTGCATTTCCTGACTGTCACCAGGAGGAGGTGGCTTATCCCCTTGAGACCTCAGTTTCCTGCCAGCACGGAATTACGGAGATGACGCATGAGAAGCTTGATCAGTGTCTCCTTCATGGTGGCACTGTGACAGACCGGTTGCTGTGAGTATTATTGTTGTTAATATTTACCCAATCCATAAGGCCTCAGAACCCAGGAAGGCTCAACGAGGTGGGGATGGGAGGGCTCGCCAGCAAAGCCAGTGGAGTGTTTGCCAGTGGAATCTGGTCCATTGAGAGAAACAGTTTGTCATCACGGATTCATTTGATCTGTGCCTCGGGTCGAACTCAGACTGGGAAATGGATGACAATTAAATACTCGGTGCCTGACTATGGGGTGGGGGCTGGGGCCGCAGGCACCAGGCCAGGCCCTGGTCAAGCTTTCACTGTCAGTCCGACAGGCTTCCCTGAGGCTGCCTGGGCCTGTCCCTGTCAGGAGAGCTGGAGCTCACCCCATCTGGCCCACTGATCCTTCGGGCAGAGTCCTGGCAGACTCCTGCCGATGGTCTCAAGCTGTGGCTGGGATGGTTGAGCAAGGCCCCCTAGGAGGCAGAGGGCAGCTTGCAGAGGGGATCGGTCACCTGCCCCACCGCCCTGGCTGAGGACACCAGGCAGCTGCAGAAACAGATCCCGGAGATGGAGGGAGGTCTGTGGGTTGCCCTGGAGGGAAGCTAGGGGATGGAAGTATCTGGGTGGGTTGGGGCTGGAGTCCCAGGAGTGGTGGAAGTGGACCAGGTGTCCCCTGTCCCACAGCCATTCTTTGCTCCCCTTGGGTTGATGTCCTGCCCTGAAAGACAGGCTCAGTGAGTCCTGTCTGGGAGAATCCCAAGAGCCCCTACCTTCTCTGTCCCCCTCTTTCTCCACACACTTTGGACTGTACTCCCCTTTCTCTCCCCACCTCTTCCCTGTTCCTCTCCTGGTTCCCTTTCCCCACCCTGCTCCCCACTTTCTTTCACATCAGCCTCCACCAACCCTCCAGAATGGGTTGGGATCCAGCCCCTGCTGGTTTTCCCTGAAGATAGACACCCAGGGCCAGGGCCGGTTGAGCCTCAGATGCGAGGGGTGGAGGGGGGCTCTCTGCCAGACCAGAGGGTGCCCTGGGTCAGCCCCTGGGCAGGCAAGGTGTGAGGAGCTCTGGGCACCTGGGAGAGAGGCGATGGAACCCAGAGCTGGGCAGGGGCTGCAGGCTGGAGAGCAGCCGTGACCACAGTCACATCAGTGCAGCAGCGTGATGTGGGTGAGTGTGTAAATTCACACGCTCCCCAGCGGGAGTCCACACGCTGGGGGCAGCCGTGGCCAGCGCTGCAGGGGTGGTGGCCATCACACTTGCACCACAGGGTCTGTTAATTCACACCGGATTCTCAGAAACCATCACTCTCTGGTGAACATGTGTGCCTGGCAAGAAACTGGACAGGCCTCTCTGTGAGTCTGAACGAGCCCCATAAGCCAGCAGCACAATGCTCTGGCCCAGAACTTTCTCTCATTGGTCCTGGGTCCTTCCATCCACAGCAATCTGACTGGAGGTCTGAGCTTGAGAAGTGGGGGAGAGGTGGCCACAGCCCCTGCCTGGGATCTGAGAAAGCCAGGGAGGGACAGTGGAGTGTGAAGCATCAGGCAAGGGTGGACCTGTACACCCTCAGACCCACAACTAAGGCAAGGATTGTCCTGGGCCCCTTTGGCTACAAGTGACAGAACCCCACCTCTGAGTAGCTCAGGCTTGTTAGACAGGCCGGCGATCATATCTGAGGGGTTGGAGCATTGCAGTCGTCCAGGCCTGGGTCATGGATTGCCTGCTGTGGTGGTGGGAATGACTGTGAGGGTATAGATCCCTTAAAGGAAGGTGCTAGTCTCATGCAAGCACAGGAAGAGCTGCCCAGGCTGGTCTTCCTGCTCATAACCCCTTGGACTGTCAGCCGCCCTCTGAAACAAGCGCCAAAGCTGGAGGGCCCCAGAAGGAAGAAGGAAGGGTGCTGGCTGGGTGGCAAGTGTCTGTGCACGTTTCCTGACAAGTCCTTCTCTCCTGGGGAAGGAGCTCTAGGTTGGTCAGTGGGGTCTGGGTATAGCTCCCTCGGGAGGCTCGCCACTCTCTGACTCCTCTGCTGTGCCTGGGCCCCTCGTGGGTGGTGATACCATGCAGGGCCCTGTGGAGCTCCTGGGTATAAGGCCTTTCTCTGTCCCCCATCAACAGCCTTCATTCAGCCTCCATGACCTTCCCTGAGTTCCAACCTGCAGGTTGAAGCAGTTGTTAATCAGGGAAGGGAGGGGGTGTGCGACCAGGGAGAAATAAGCAGTCAAGAGCAGCTTTGGGGCAAGGTCCTGTTTCTCCATCAGTGGATACACAGAACAGCATCTTTGAGCTACTCTGCAGATACTGAAACCCCCTCCACGTGGGCGAAGTTATGATTAATGATGGTACACTGCCCACAAGCCTGTAGACCCCAGGCCAGCTGGACCTGAAGGTTGATGATGTTGACTGCTGCTTAGCTCCTCACTAGCCCATGAACTGATCAGTTTGAACAATTATTATAAATCTTCCATCTTCCTCAAGTTGGGGTACATGGTTTTCAGGGCATTAGCCTACGTGGGCTAACGTGCCAGGCCCTTTTGCCTGGCAAAGCAATAAAGCTACTCTTTTCTACTTCACCCCAAACTCTGTCTCCAAGATTTAATCTGGCACCGGTGTACAGAGAAGCTGAGCTTTTGGCATCACTGGTCCAGAGGCAGCTGAAGCCACCCAGGCCTTTATGGGTTGGGAGCCAGTCATGTGTGGGTGGAGCTGAGTGAGAGAGAGAGAGAGAGAGAGAAGCCAGAATTCAAACAGGCCCAGGGGCGGGGCCAGGGCTCCCTCTGAAGGCTGGGCAGGAATGGAAGGTGCACTCCAGGTGCTGCCCTGGACACAGACCAGCTGGGCTGCACCCAGGCTCCTGAGGGCTTGGTGTGGTAGGCACTCACAGCAGACACACAGAGCGCCACGCAGGCCGCCAAGCATCAGACGGAGAACACACACAGATGTACTCAGAGACACACAATGCTCGTACACAGATACATTCACATGGAAGCATGCATGTTCAGAGAAAGACACATACGTTACAATCAGTCACACACACACACACGAGACACATGTTACAGTCAGTCACACACACACACACACACGAGACACATGCATACATCATAAGAACACACACAGGCGCACATATATGTGTGCACCTACAGGGACACACATTTGCAGAAATGCACATAAACACCTAGACTCACCCACAGACACACACCCAGATACGTATTACTCACACACATGTCCAGGTGGCAGGGGCCTCCCCTAACCAGCTCATTTGCCAACAGTGAAACCCTGCCTGGCAGGCCCTTGAGAATGGGCTCAGCGCTAGGCAGGTACCTGCTGCATCCATGAATGGCCTCTTTTGATCTCTTCCCAGGTCCTCAAGCCTATGTCCACCTCTAGGAGCCTCCAGGTGCCTCCTGGAGCACTTCACATCCCAAGAATCTGCCCCATCCCTGTTTCAGCCGCCCTGGCCTTCCTTGCTCCTTCACCAAGACCCCAGCTTGCTTCTGCTCAGATGCACTCTCCCTTCTGCATTGAGTGAACTTCCACACATCTTACAAAGCCCACCTCAAAGGTACCCTTCCTTGGAGAAGGTGCTCCCTTTCCTGGCTGGCATCAGGTCTGTTTGTCTGTCTGCAACCCCCCTCTGCACCCCCCCGCCTGGCCCCAGCCTGTCCCACTGCAACTAAGAGAACTAAGAGCAGGGACAGACCCTTCTGTTCTCCTGGCTGCACAGGGATGCCATTGACTGAATAGCGGAGGGTGTGAATTGCCAGCCCTGGCTGCCTGGAGGAGACCCTGGCAGGGATGAGGCCAGTCTCACCGTGGCTGCATTCAGAGGATGATGGGGTGTGTGTCCACCTTGGGGAGCCTGGGGCGGCCAGACAGATCTGCATGGCCCCACCCCCACCCCCCGCACACACGTCCAAATTCACACTGACACGCATTCACACGAGGGTGGGCGTTGGGCCCCCTTGTCTGGGACAGCTGGGTGCCCCCTCCCACCAGCCACCAGTGACTCACATCCCCCCTGCCGCCAGGCAGCCGGCTTGGGCACACACAAGCCTCTTTTCAGCCTCTCGGCCTCCAACACACTAGCTTAGTCTTCCCTTCAGGCGCCTCCCCTCCGTGGTGAGCCGGCCTGGCAGCTCAACCCCACGGGGAGGCCAGGCAGAGGCCGCCTTCCTCTTCGCAGCACAGGGCTCCCTGTCTCTCGTCACCCGGCTCCTGTTCAAGCCCTGAATGGCCGCCTTTTCGTGGCCTAGAGCCTGGCCAGGGGCATTCTGGGCAGCCTTGCTGCCACCACCGCCCGCCAGGGAGCTGCCGGCCTTGCTGCTGGTAACACTGAGGGGGCCGGAGCCAGAGGGACCGTTGAGACTCTGGCCGAAGACTCAGAGCCCCAGAGTCCCTCCCAGGCTCTGGTCAGAGGCCTCCGCAGGTTGACAAAGACTCTTCTTCACACATACCCTCCCATCTGTTTCCCTAGCAGCCCTAGATAGCCTGGCCAGGCACAGGGTTTTATTATTCCCATTTTACTAAAGGAACAGCTGAGGCCTGAGAAGAGTCAGCCTGCTGGCAAATGGTAGAGCTGGGTGAAGAGGACTGAATAACACAGTGGACCTTACAGAACTGCAGTGAGCACCGTGAGGTGCTGAGCTGGGTGCCCTGGAGACGGGTCAGTGAATGGGCGCCATGTAACAGTGGTCACAAAATCAGTCCTGGGCTTTGTACCCGGCACCCCTCCCTTCTTTTGGTAACAGACTTCTTTCCTCTGGTCTCAGGGTGGGCCCTCCACCAGCGCCCCACGTGTGGGCTGGTCAGGCCCATACGTACCTACCTGCCCTGCCGGCGTGCTCCGTCCACAGGGCGGGCCTGTGCCCTCCCCTGGGGTAGCCAGGGCTCAGCCAGGGGCTGAGAGAGGGACTCCCTTGTCCTTTCTGGTTACCAGGGTTTTGAGGCTGTGATTCTAAACACCCTGGGAAAGTGTTGTGCCACAAGTATCCTGTACCCCACTCAAAAACGGCGCCAATAACATCAGCAAGCAACACACAGCAAACGGAGAAATAGGGTCAGAATCCTGGATCCAGAGGCCCTGAGGTCAGCAAAGTGTTGCCCTTCCCACAAGGCTGTCCCTGTCCTAACCCTCAGAACCTGCTACTATGTCAGGAAACAGGCAAAAAAAAAAAAAAAAAAAAGGATGTCGATGTAATATGGTTATAGACCTGGAAATAAGGGAGCTAGTCTGGGCCCAGTGTAATCACAAGAAGTCTTGACAGCAGAGAACCTTCTCTGACTGGAAGCAGAAGGGAGAGTCAGACTCCAGGTGTGAGAAGCATTTGACGTGTCTTTACCAGTTGTGAAATGCAGGGACCCACTTGAGGCCTAGAGACCAGAGAGGCCCTTGAGAGCTCTGGGCAGTGTCCAGTCAACCGGATTTGGGAACGTCAGTTCTAAAACCATAAGGAACTGGAATCTGTCCACAGGGTGAATGAGCTTAGTAGCAGATTCTTCCCAGACCCTCCCAATAAGAACCTACCTGGCAAACACTTTGGTTTTGACCTTGTAAAATGCTGAGTAGAGAAACTAGTTGAGCCAACCTGGGCTTCTGATCTACAGATGTATGAGAGAATACGTTTCAAGTTGCTGAGTTTGTGGAAATTTGTTACTGCAGTATTAGAGAGCCAGCTATGCTCACCACTATGCCACCGATGCTGCGCTTGTTACTATAGTATTGTTGTTTAATCACTAAGTCATGTCCGACTACTATGCACCCCCACAGACTGTAGCCTGCCAGGCTCCTCTGGGTTTTCCCAGACAAGGATACTGGAGTGGTTTGCTGTTTCCTTTTCTAGGGGATCTTCCGGACCCAAGGATTGAACCTGCGTCTCCTGCGTTGGCTCTTTACCACCAAGCCACCAGGGAAGCCCTCTTTCTATTTTAGGAAGATAAAATAGAGCCAACTCTGCCTCTCTGGGTTTGGTCACAGGTGCCAATACTTTTTTGTTGGTGGTCTTTGTCACTCACCCATGACCAGACTCTAGACTGATGCTGTTATTGTTATCTTCCTCATTCATTGTTGCCCAAAAAGTCTGCTCTCAGGGATGGGTAGGAGAAGGGGCACCCAGCCACCACTGTGCAGGCTTGGGGACAGCAAAGAGGGAGGGAGGAACAGGTCCTCTTAGACCTCAGAGCCTTCAGAGGTCTAAGGCAGTTCTTCCAGAAACTCAAGTGGCCCAGTCTGCCTCTTTCTCACCAGGCAGGGCTGAGGTCACTGGGGAGGGGTCCAGCGCCAGGGAGCCAAGGATGAGTGACTTGTCTGAGACTCTCCTATGGTGACTTAGTCAAAACTTGTGAAGTTTGGCAGGGTTAATAGACATAGGGAGTTGCAGTCCAAGGTGGCAAAATAGGAGGCACCTGAACCCAGCTTTTCCTGGGGATACACCAAATCTACATTGACACATGGAACAATTCTCTCTGAAAGAAACCCAGAAACTAGTTGAGTGACAACTGCACATCAAGAAAATAGGGAAAGACCTACATTGAAAGGGTAGGTAATGCTGAGACCCATTCTTGCCACACTCCACCTCTTGTAGAGTGGCATGTACTCGGAGGAAGCTCATCACTCCCAACTTCTCCCTCAGAAACGAAGGGGTTGGACCCAACACATAGTACCTCAACTTTTCTTTTTTTGGTTGAGTTTGTGGCATGAGAGATCTTAGTTCCCTGACCAGGGATTGAACCTGTGCTCACTGAAAAGGAAATGCAGAGTCTTAACCACTGGACTGTTAAAGAAGTCTTTCTAGTGCCCCAACTTCCACCTGAGGGAAGACCCCAAAACATGTAGCCCTGAAAACCTAAGGGGTTTTTGTCCACAAGACCCATTAGACTATAGCCAACAAACAGTTCTTAACTGGCTATCTCCCTATGGTTCTACTAACAAAATCCCAAAGGCATTTTTCACAGAAGTAGAAAAAAAAAAATCCTAAAATTTGTATGGGACCATGAAAGGCCCCAAATGACCAAAGCACTCTTGAGAAAGATGAACAAAGCTAGAGGAATTACACTTGTGATTTCCAATTATACTACAAAAGGAGACATTACTTTGCCAACAAAGGTCCATCTAGTCAAGGCTATGGTTTTTCCAGTGGTCATGTATGGATGTGAGAGTTGGACTGTGAAGAAAGCTGAGCACCGAAGAATTGATGGTTCTGAGCTGTGGTGCTGGAGAAGACTTGAGAGTCCCTTGGACTGCAAGGAGATCCAACCAGTCTATTCTGAAGGAGATCAGCCCTGGGTGTTCTTTGGAAGGAATGATGCTAAAGCTGAAACTCCAGTACTTTGGTCACCTCATGTGAAGAGTGACTCATTGGAAAAGACTGTGGTGCTGGGAGGGATTAGGGACAGGAGGAGAAGGGGACGACAGAGGATGAGATGCCTGGATGGCATCACAGACTCAATGGACGTGAGTCTGAGTGAACTCTGGGAGTTGGTGATGGACAGGGAGGCCTGGCGTGCCTCGATTCATGGGGTTGCAAAGAGTCGGACATGACTGAGAGACTGAACTGACTGACTGACAGTAATCAAAACAGTATGGTATTGGCACAAAACAGACGCAAAGATCAATGGAACAGAATAATGAGCCCAGAAATAAGCTCGTGTGTATGGAGTCAACTAATTTACAACAAAAGAGCCAAGGCTAAGAATATGCAATGAGGAAAGGATAGTCTTTTCAATAAATGGTATTGAGAAAACTGGATAGCCACATTCAAAAGAGTGAGAAAGGACCCACATCTTACACTCAGAATGGGTTAAAGTCATATGTGGACTGTTACCTAAAACCATAAAACTCCTAGAAAAAGAACATAAAGAGTAAGCTCCTCGACATCAGTCTTGGCAACTTTTGGATCTGACACCAAAGGAAAGGCAACAAAAGTAAAAATAGTCAAGCAGGACTACATCAAACTAAAAAGCTTCTGCATAGCAAATGAACCATCAACAAAGTGAAATGGCAACCTAAGAAATGGGAGGAAAATATTTGCAAATCATATATCTGAGAAGGGGTTAATATCCAAAATATATAAAAAATTTCAAAAAACTCAGTAGCAGAAAACCAAACAGTCTGCTCTTAAAATGGCCAGAGTGACTCAATAGACATTTTCTCAGAGAAGATATCCAAATGGTCAACAGGTACATGAAATATACTCAACATCACTAATCATCAGGGAGCTGCAAATCAACACCACAATGAGATATCACCACATAACTGTTAAGATAGCTCATCAAAGAGGTGTTTGTGCCTGCTGAGTCACTTCAGTTGTGTCTGACTCTTTGTAACCCTATGCACTGTAGCCTGCCCAGCTCCTCTGTCCGTGGGATTCTCCAGGCAAGAATACTGGGATGGGTTGCCATGCCCTCCTCCAGAAGATCTATACTTAGCCAATACCTTGGCTATTGTGAGTAATGTTGCAATAAACATGTGTGCAAACATCTCTTTGAAACCCTTTGGCTAAGTGACTGTCAATGTATGTCAATGGATGAATGGATAAAGATGTGATATATATATATATACATATATATATGTATATATATATTTGAATACATCAGTTCAGTTCAGTCACTCAGTCATCTTTGTCTTTGTGACCCCATGGACTTCAGCACTCCAGGCTTCCCTGTCCATCACCAACTCCTAGAGCTTGCTCTAACTCATGTCCATCAAGTTGGTGATGCTGTTCAACCATCACATTCTCTGTCATCCCCTTCTCCTTCTTCCTTCAATTTTTCCCAGCATCAGCATCTTTTCAAATGAGTCAGTTCTTTGCACCGGGTGGCCAAAGTATTGGAGTTTCAGCTTCAGCATCAATCCTTCCAATGAATAGTTAGTTAGGACTGATTTCCTTTACAATGGACTGGTTGGATCTCCTTGCAGTCCAAGGGACTCTCAAGCGTCTTCTCCAACACCACAGTTCAAAAGCATCAGTTCTTTGGTGCTCAGCTTTCTTTTCTTTTTCTTTTCTTTTTTTTTGCATGGTAAAGACTGCTTTATTTGTGGCAGCTAATACAAGTCAATAAATATTGATCCCCAAAGAACTCAGTTATGTATCAGATTACTGGCCCACAGAGAGCTGAATGGAATTGAACCAACTGATTGCTGGGAGGATAAACTGAAGTCAATCCTATTTCTTGGGAAATGAAGCCACAGCCAGTTCATACATGGCATATGCCGTTCCACCAACTGTAAGAATCATGGTGGCTCTATACAGGAGGGCATCAGCTATCCCACCCTTCAGATGCACTGGAGTTCCATTATCCTCCTGAAACAGCTTTTGTTTCTCTGGAACCTTATTTTCAAATTGCTTGTGTGAAGCAGTACTTATGGTCCTCTTAGCAATCTGATGGAGAGCCAGAAGATTCCGTAGCATCTTGGCTCAGTTACTGCCCACCAACCGCGACAACTGACCACCAGCAACGAGAATGCCCCACGCTCTCAGCTTTCTTTATAGTCCAATTCTCACATCCATACATGACTACTGGAAAAATCATAGCTTTGACCTGATGGACTTTTGTTGGCATTGTCTCTGCTTTTTAAGAAGCTGTCTAGGTTGGTCTTAGCTTTTCTTCCAGGAGCAAGCACCTCTTGGCTGCAGTCACCATCTACAGTGATTTTGGAGCCCAAGAAAATAAACTCTGTCACTATTTCCACTGTTTCCCCATCTATTTGCCATGAAGTGATGAGACCTAATGCCATGATCTTCGTTTTTTGCATGTTGAGTTTTAAGCCAGCTTTTCACTCTCCTCTTTCACTTTCATCAAGAGGCTCTTTAGTTCCTCTTCACTTTCTGCCATAAGAATGGTGTCATTTGAATATATACATGAGTATTATTCAGCCATGAAGGAAATTTTAGCATTTTTGAAAACATGGATGGATCTTGAGTGTGTTGTTGTTTAGTCGCTAAGCCACATCTGACTCTTGCAACCCCAAGGACTGTAGCCCCGCCAGGCTCCTCTGTCCATGGGATTCTCCAGGCAAGAATACTGGAGTGGCTTGCCATTTCCTTCTCCAGGGGATTTTCCCAACCCATAGAATGAACCTGAGCCTTCTACATCTCCTGTATTGCAGGTGGATTCTTTACTGCTGAGCCACCTGGGAAGCCCCTTGAATGCATTATGTTAAGTGAAATAGCCAGACCAAGATAAATACTACATGATATCACTCATATGTGGAATTAAAAAAAGTCAAACTCAAAAAACAAAAAAAAGTGGTTGTCAGGGACTGGGAGTGGGGGAAATAGGGAGAGGTTGATAAAAGGGGACACACTTTCAGCTATAAGATGAATAAGGGGATTTCCCTGGTGGTCCAGTGATTAGGACTCTGAGCTTCTACTGCTGGGGGTACAGGCTCAATCCCTGGTCAGGATACTAAAATTCTGTAAGACATGTGATGTGGCAAAAACAAAACAAACAAGCAAACAAAATAAGGATCCGAGGTACATGGTGAGTAGAGTTAGTAATACCACATTGTATAGTTATGATTTTCTAAGAGACTGGAACTTAATTAGAACTTATCACCAGATAAAAACTGAGATGATGGAAGTGATTCTTTTACAGTGTATTAGAAGGTCTGAATTACCGAGTCCGACCAGACCAAGTGTTAATAAGGAGGTGGAGCCACTGGAACTCTTGCCCACTGGTGGTTTGGGGAATGTCAATGGGTGTGACACCTTCAGAAAACAGCTGGATTTAAAACATAGTCACAACTTAAAAGTTGAGAGTTATATTTTATTTGGTGGAAATTTTTAGGACTTCCAGTCCAGGAACAGCATCTCAAGTAACTCTGAGAGAACTGCTCTGGGGAGATGAGGGGAGGAGTCAGCTTATATAGAAGTTTCGCAACAAAGGGCAGGTAGTCTGAACACCAAAATGTTACGTTACTTAAAAAAAAAATCAGCTATCCCAAGTTAAGGAATTTAGCACTCTTCTCTATATGGGAAAATGCAAGAGTCTTATTGTTTGGTTGCTCATTTTTGTCCAGCCCTTTGCACCTCCATGGACTGCAGCATGCTAAGCTTCCCTGTCCTTCACCATCTCCCAGTTTGCTCAAACTGAAGTCGGTGATGCCATCCAACCATCTCATCTTCTGCTGCCCTTTTCTCCTCCTGCCTTCAGTCTTTCCCAGCATCGGAGTTTTTCTCATAATGCAAGAGTCTGGGCTCACTGAAATCATTCTTTTCATACGCATTTCAGCTATCCTGGGCCAGTACCCTGTGTTTTTTCACATCTTGAGATCACTTGGGGCTCACCATAGGGAGGGGCTGCAGTCTGCTGACTGGTATTCTTCTCCTTCTTAAGTGCCCTTGGAGCTTACCGGCTCATATTGGAAGGCTGTGATCACTGACAATTGTACATCCTTGTTGACTGATATGGCAAGAAATATTTCATTTCCCAATGGTTTTCTAATAAGTTAAGCATATACTTACCATGTGACCCAGTCATTCAACTTCTAAGTATTTACCAAAGAGAAACAGCACTCATGTCCATAAAAGACTTGGACATGAAGGCTAATGATGTCTGTATTTGTAGTCACTAACGAAGCAATGGTGGTATTAATAAATGGAATACTAGGGGCTTCCCTGATGGTTCAGTAGTTAGGAACCCGCCTTACAATGCAAGGGACATGGGTTCAAAGCCTGGTCTGGGAGGATGGCACATGCCATGGAGCAACTAAGACTGTGTGCCACAGCTACTGCACCTGTGCCCTAGAGCCTGGAGGCACAGCTACTTGCACCTGTGCCCTAGAGCCTGTGCTTTGCAACAAGAGAAGCCACTGCCGTGAAAAGCCCGTGCCCCGCAACTAATGAAAGCTCATGGGCAGCAATGAAGACCCAGCACAGCCAAAAATACATCTTAAAAACTAAAATGGAACACTACTCAGTATTGTAATACAAAGGGCTAAACTCTTGACACAGGCCGCAACAGGAATAAATCTGTTATGTTGAGTGAAAGAGCCAGATCAGAAAGAATACCTGCTGTATAATTTTGTATAGCAAACTCTGGGAGATAGTGAAGGACAAGGAAGCCTGGTGTGCTGCAGTCCTTGGGGGTCACAATGAATCGGACACGACTGAGTGGCTGAACAACAGCAATAACAAAAATAATTCTAGTGAATACATAAAAATTGGGAGAAAACAAGCATGCTTTTAATGACAGGAAAATCAGTTGCCTAGAGATGGGGAGTGGGGAAGGAAAAGGTTACTAGAGGCTGGAGGAAATCTTTTGGAGTGATAGATCTCTTCATTCTGCTGCTTGTGGAGATGGTGTCCTGGGGATTCACATCCATCAGAACTGATCACATCGTACACTTGACACAATCGAGTTGATTGTATGTTAATGATACCTCAATAAAACCATTAAAAAGAAGAAGAAGCAACTAGACATGGGCTCTCTGAAGGGATGTGTGGTTTGTGGGGAGGAGAGTTGAGCCCCAGCCAGGAGAGGCCTTAAGAGCGGGCTCAGGGGGTGTCCTAGGTGAAGCAGTACCTTGGAGCTCTCAAGACAGGGTGCCCACCCTGCCCTGTGACTTCTGCAAGTTCAGGTATACCATGCCCACTCTGCAGGACACTGGGAAGATGCCCAGGCCCTCCTTGCCCTCCTAGAGCTCCCAGCAAGGACCCTCAGGTTGTCTGTGCTGTGACAAAAAGAGTGAGAAAGGTCTCTTGGGAGCTGGGGTCCCAGTGGAGGCCCAAGGAGGAATGGAGGTGAGTGGGGAAGGGCGGGGGGTGGGGGAGGAGGGCAGAGCACATGTGGGATGTTGGCCAGGGAGAGAAAGGCAGGAGAAGCCCAGCCCTGTGTCTCCTGGGGTCTGACCCCTCCCCAGGGGCCCACAGCGCCTTCTTCCATCATGGATGTGGGTCCCCGACTTCCACATGGGCCAGGGCGAGCCTCCCAGACCAGCACCCCACTCGCTCCATGGCCCCCCTGCTGGTCTTGCTTTCTTCCCCCCAACCCCAGCACAGGGCAAGGTCTCAGGAAGCCCTACTCTGCCCAGAAAGTGTTAACAAGTACGAGGTGTGATACATACTTCAGGGCGCTGGACCTCTGTTCCAGTGGAGGCCCCAGCCTGCTCCTGGCACTGTGGAAGGGCATCCTTCAGCCAGGAATTAGAGGCTGATATGATCCTGTCTGGTGTTGAGAGACCTCTGATCCAGTGTTGCCAAGAGAGGCTGGGCACAGACATGGTGGCGCCATGCTCCAAAGTTATCTGGGCTGCAGGCAGCTGCCCACCTGTGTGGCCTCCCCCTTGGGCTTGGACAGTGGAAGAAACGAAGCTGCGAGGCCTGCCTTTCTGCTAGCCTTTCCTGCCTTCTTACAGCTAGAGCTGCTTTGGGAAGGTGAAACCCCACATCCAGTCTTGCTTGACCAATGAAGCTGGGCTCAATGCCCCTTCCTGATCTCGGGCGAGGCAACAGTGAGCGGTGATTTGAAGTGAGATCTTAATTTTCTGCCCAGGAATTGAGCTTGGGTAGCCTGGAAGAAAACCAGGAATCCTAGCTACCAGACCAGCAAGGGCTAGAGGCTATTTTTCCCTGGGTCTTTGCCCTCCATAAAAAATGCATTTGTCACAGAGGCAGAAGCTGTAAATGCAGGTACAACACAGCACAGGTGGGAGGACGCATAGAGAAATGGTTGGTTTATTATAGTTAAGACAGAAGCAAAGCAGAGCTGCATATGGGGAGGGAAAGGGTATGGGCATCCCACCTTGTGAGGAGGAGCACAGTAAAGAGGAGGTTAAGTCATTTATATAGGACAGTTTTTTGGGTTTTTGTCTTCCTTCAGGCCATCTATCTCGTTTCTTTATCCACACCTGACCTACCCTGAGACCTTCTCCTGGGTACACACGCACCCCTCAGTCAAGATGGATCTTGAAGTGAAGGCTTCTGGGAAGAGCAAGACTCATTAGGGCTTGGTGTTATCTCTTGACTTTTGACCCACAGGGAACTTTCTGTGCATGTGTAGTGTCTCCCTTGTCCCCAAAGAGAGGGAAGCAGAGATCCCTTAATCTTTTACTCAAAAAGGATTTTGCCCCTCTTTGTCCTGGGCATGACTATTACCCTGACTATTGCCTTGACCGTTACCTCAAGGTGTTTACAAAAAACAAACAATGACGATTTATCCTGCTTCTGTTGTTACTTTCATTTTGGAGGGCAAACAGGAGGCTGATTGTACATGCCTTAACTGGAGCCCACATATCTTGCCTCAGAAAATGTTACACCCTTATGGCAGAAAGCAAAGAGGAACTAAAGAGCCGCTTGATGAAAGTGAAAGAGGAGAGTGAAAAAGCTGGCTTAAAACTCAACATGCAAAAAATGAAGATCATGGCATCAGGTCCCATCACTTCATGGCAAGTAGATGGGGAAACAGTGGAAATAGTGACAGAGTTTATTTTCTTGGGCTCCAAAATCACTGCAGATGGTGACTGCAGCCAAGAGGTGCTTGCTCCTGGAAGAAAAGCTAAGACCAACCTAGACAGCATCTTAAAAAGCAGAGACAGTGCCAACAAAGGCCCGTCTGGTCAAAGCTATGATTTTTCCAGTAGTCATGTATGGATGTAAGAGACCATAAAGAAAGCTGAGCACCAAAGAATTGATGCTATTGAACTGTGGTGTTGGAGAAGACTCTTGAGAGTCCCTTGGACTGCAAGGAGATCAAACCAGTGAATCCTGAAGGATCTCAGTCCTGAATGTTCATTGGAAGGATTGATGCTGAAGCTGAAACTCCAATACTTTGGCCACCTGATACAAACTGACTCATTGGAAAATCCCCTGATGCTGGGAAAGATTGAAGGCAGGAGGAGAAGGGGACGACAGAGGATGAGATGGTTGGATGGCATCACCGACTTGATGGACATGAACTTAAGCAAGCTCTGAGAGTTGGTGATGGACAGGGAAGCTTGATGTGCCACAGCCTATGGGGTTGCAAAGAGTCAGACGTGACTGAGTGAACTGAAATGATAAGTATCCAGTCTGAAATCCACTTCTTTGTGCCCCAGGAAATGCAAACAGGGGGCCACTTGGAAATGTTAAACCTGGAGCCCTACATCATTCATATCTCCTACATCATTCCCACTGTATTCTCCATGGACAGATATCTCTCTAAATAGCCTCAGGCTCCCTGTGGGAGAGCAAGGCCTCTGGCCATGGAAGGCTGAGCTGGTCCACTTCTGGAGAAGACACAGGGCTTCATTCTCAGGAGTACCCCACTTTTGAGTGGCAGCTCTTTTCCCATTCTCCTCCTCCCAACCCCTGACCTTCAATATAGGGAGGGGAGATGCTGAGAAAATAATTTCTTCTTTGACAGGGAGCTTCCTCTCTGGGATTTGTGGCTCAAGACATTTCAGCCCAGTCATGTGGGGACCACAGTTCTGAATTGGTTTGGTCTTGGTTTGAGGCTGACATTAGACCCAGGAGACTGTTTCCACTTCCAGAATTTAAGGAGCCAGAGGCACCCAGGGACAGAGAGGGGCAAATGGTGGATCCCCTTCTTGCTGCTTAGGCCTTCTCATCGCTGGATGGAGTCCCTGGTGCCCTTCCACTCTCCCAGATTGTCATCTGTCTGGAGCAGGCACTGGGAGATTGGTCAGATCCCTGGAAAGATGAGACAAGAGGGCTGGGAGGAAGTGGGCCAGTGAGGGCTGGGTGAAGGGCAGG
>SJYC01097291.1:0-11367 GCA_006408675.1 Madoqua kirkii
GCCAGGCAAATAAGTAAATACTAAAAAAAAAAAAAAAAAATACTAAAAAAAAACCCTTGTGACCTAGCTAGACAGGTATGCAAATTTATTTCCAATTGAAATGTTTGCAAATCAATAAAAATGATATTACAGAGTTTGCTAACAGGACTAAACAGGCAGAACGCTTTAATAGTAAACAGTATTTTGTATTCCACAGCCACTCCCAAGTTGAAGCCGTACTTTTCCGTTTAGGCAATCACTAACCTTTGATGTCAAGGTTAACACAACTGACTTGAAACAGTGTGGGTGAATTCATTTAACTTTACCTGTTGGTTTGGGGGTTTTTTTCCCCTAGACTTGTGGGATCTTAGTTCCCCAGCCAGAGACTGAACCCGGGACCCCTGCAGTAGAATCATGGAGTCCTAACCACTGGACCACCAGGAAGGTCCTTGATGTGACTTTGAATCTGAGATGCTTTTCCCTCAGATTCGTTTTCAAAAGTCAACTACTTTTGTTGAGAATACAGATAAGAAAAACGATTTTTTTTTCTGTTTCTTTTTTGGTACTCAATTCAGTTCTGGAAATTTTTTCAGTATGTTTGGAACAACTTGAATGTGTGAGTATGCTTTTTTAAACTGTAAATGCTATGAAATGTAAATAGAGATCAAGTATTGGCAATCAAAATTGAGCATCTAAATTGAGATGAATTGTAAGTGTAAAATACACACCAGATATTGAAGACATAGTATGAAAAAAGAAAATAAAATACTTCTGTAATATTTATTATTGAGGTGTTCCTGGTAGCTCAGCTGCTAAAGAATCCACCTGCAATGCAGGAGACCCCAATTTGATTCCTGGGTCAGAAAGATCCACCAGAGATGGAATAGGCTACCCGCTCCAGTATTCTCAGGCTTCTCCCTGATGGCTTAGCTGGTAAAGAATTCGTCCACAATGGAGGACACTTAGGTTCCATCTCTGGGTTGGAAAGACCCTCTGGAGCAGGGAACGGCTGCCCGCTCCAGTATTCTGACCTGGAGAATTCCTTGGACTGTGCAGTCCATGGACTTCCCAGGTGGCCCTAGTGGTAAAGAACCTGTTCGCCAGTGTGGGAAACGTAAGGGACTCTGATTTGATCCCTGGGTTGATCCCTGGGTGGGGAAGATCCCCTGGAGAAGGAATGGCAACCCACTCCGGTATTCTTGCCTGGGAAATCCCATGGACAGAGGAGCCTGGTGGGAACAGTCCCTGGGGTTGCAGCGAGTCAGACACGACTGAGTAGGCACCTGGTGTAGTCCATGGGGTTGCAAAGTGTGGGACACGACTGCATGACTCCGACGTATATTGAAATGATACTTTAGATACATTGTGCTAAATAGACTGCGTTATTAAGGTTACCTTTACCTTTTTCTTTTAACATTTTAACGTGGCTACTACAGCCCTCAGAGTTCAGGTTGTGTCCCTGCTACATTTCTACTGGATCCACGGAGCCAGACTGTCTGCTTTCCAAAGGCAGAGGTGTGGGGGAGAGGGGCACGCCACTGCCCCACTGCCCTGTGAGGGCCTCCCAGGCGTTGCCAGTGGGGAGAGCCCAGCTGCTGCCGCAGGAGGCATGAGGGACGCAGGTTCTGCCCCGGGCTGGGAAGATCCCTCAGAATAGGAAATGGCAGCCCACTTAAGTATTCGCGCCTGGAGAATCCCATGGACAGGGGAGCCTGGCGGGCTACAGCACAGAGTCACAAAGAGCTGGACACACTGGAGTGAGTGAGCGTGTGCATCTTGTCCTGTTAAACGTTCCACTTACTGGAGAAGGGCTTCCCTGGTGGCTCAGCACGTAAAGAATCTGCCTGCAATGCAGGAGACCTGGGTTCAATGCTTGGGTTGGGAAGATCCCCTGGAGAAGAGAAAGGCTACCCACTCCAGTAGTCTGCTCTGGATGATTCCACGGACTGTAGTCCAGGGGGTCAAAAAGAGTCAGACACGACTGAGTGACTTTCACTTACTGGAGAAGCTGAGTCACTTCCTCAGAGTTTCCCTTACCTCGTCCTGTCCATCGTTTCATTTCCAGGGAACTGGAAGATGTGCCCACAGGCCTAACTGGACTCAGAATCAAGATGTGGGGTGGACTGTGGGCCCGGTGCTGCCAGGGGGCACTTTGAGTGGGCTGCGATGCTGAGCGGGTCCCCCTTTTAGACGGACCTGAAGACCCACCCTGTGGAGACCCAGTTCCATCCCCTTGCTGGATAAATCAGGCCTCCATCCTTGATGACCTTTGTCTGCATCAATGTTTTACACAGGGTTACAGATCAAAAAAGAGGAGGTTGGGGGAAGGCGACTTCCCTGGCAGACCAGTGGTTAAGCCTCTGGACTCAGAATCAAGTGTTTGATTGCAGAGGGCACAGGTTTGATCCCTGGTCTCAGGGAACTAAGTTCCCACAAGCCAGCTGACAAAGTAATACTTCACTGGGGATTACACACCGATGTTTTGGTTCCGCTGTTCCTTCATATTTATCCACTGTGCTCATTCTAGAAGAAAGAGCTTTCCTTTGTGACTAATGCTGTCTGAAACGGTTTATACGGATAAATGCTTCTTTCTCTTTCAGTACACGAAGAAGAGGTGCACTGACTATGGCAAACGAGTGTCCGGATTCTTGCTCTGTTTACTCCCCTCTGCATCTTATTTTTATTTATTTTATTTTTTGTCCTCGCCACACAGCTTGTGGATCTTAATTCCCCCACCAGGGATCAACCCTGCGGCCCCTGCAGTGGAGGCGCAGAGTTCTAAACACTGGGCCTTCAGGGAATTCCTCTTGCATTTTGTTTTAGAGATTTATTTTCTCTGTTAAGTTTTTAAAGACTAACTTTGTTGGGATATAGTTCACACATGGGGAAGGCGATGGCACCCCACTCCAGTACTCTTGCCTGGAAACCCCCATGGACGGAAGAGCCTGGTGGGCTTCCGTCTATGGGGTCGCACAGAGTCGGACACGACTGAAGCGACTCAGCAGCAGCAGCAGCAGTTCACATATCCTACAACTGACCCCTTTAGAGTATGTAAGCCAGTGCTTTCTCGCAGTCACAGCTGGGCAACCATCACTACAACCAATGCTGGACCATTTTCATCACCCCAAGAGGAGAGCGTGGATGCACGAACATCCCCGTTTCCCAGCCCCAGGCAGCCACCAGGCAACTTCCTGTGTCTGTGGATTTGCCCACTTTGGATGCTTCATACGAGTGGAATCAAGGATAAAGAGAAAGCGAAAGTCATTCAGTCGTGTCCAACTCCTTTCAACCCCAGGGACTATACAGTCCATGGAGTTCTCCAGGCCAGAATACTGGGGTGGGTAGCCTTTCCCTTCTCCAGGGATCTTCCCAATCCAAGGATCGAACCCAGGTCTCCCGAATTGCAGGTGGATTCTTCACCAGCTGAGCCAGAGGGGAAGCCCAGGAATCCTGGAGTGGGGAGCCTGTCCCTTCTGCAGGGCATCTTCTCAACCCAGGAATCGAACCGGGTTCTCCTGCTGCTGCTGCTGCTAAGTCGTTTCAGTCGTGTCTGACTCTGTGCAACCCCACAGACGTCAGCCTACCAGGCTCCGCCGCCCCTGGGCTTCTCCAAGCAAGAACACTGGAGTGGGGTTGCTGCCGGGGTCCAGCCCCTGTGGATCCAGGGTGATTTGAAGGTGGGGACAGAGTCTGCGTCCTTAGGAAAAATACATATTTAGTTACAGATAGAGAGATTAGAAATGGATAGTGTAGTAGGAAAATTAGTGGAGAAAAAGAGACTGAATAACTTGGATCACATGGAATAGCATCTATGGTCCAGATGGGAATTCAGCCAGAAAGACGGAGAATAAGAAAGGACGACATGGGGGAGTCAGTCTTTCCAGGAACTGATCCCATTTCTTTATTTTTCCCATTTTCTTTATATACCTTTTGTTACATATAGGGATGAAGACAGAGTCACACAGGGTTCAGCAGTCCTGACCTTTATCAAAATCAGGTGCTTTACATAAAAAAAGGTTTTAGGGGTTTTACATCATCTTCAAGCCATTTCTGCCCGCTGACATTTACAACTCTTTCTTTCTGATAACCAAAAAACTTATTTTTTCCAAGCGTGTTTTTTCTTAAACCAGGCACCACCCTCCAAATAAAGTCACATTCCTATAGGGTGAAGGTGTAGTGAGTTACAATCAAGAAAGGAATTTATTTAACCCAAGGTTAACATGATTAACCTTAAAGGTTAATACTTATTTCTCCTATATGCTTAAAGGTTAATACTTATTTCTCCTATATGCTAGTTATATTCATTATAAGGGCAGGGAATATGGAGATTTAGCAGCAAACATCAGTCCAACAAATGAAAATCCTTTCACCAATGTTCCCCTTAAGATCTACTTAGTCTTAAGATAGTGACAAAGTTACATTTTTACATAGCAAGGACACAGTGATTTATAACAAAGTACAGTGATCTATTACAAGAGAGAAAATTCATTAACTCAAAAAGTCTAGTATTGCTAACATCAAAAACTACTATATTTCCTTTTCTATATTCCAAATACATTGATTAATATATTCCCAGGTGTCTAAGGATATGGAGGCCTGGCGGCAATCATTGACTCAACGACAAGAAAAAGCCCTATGTTAATGACTCTCAAAATACTCCAAAACTCTCTGTGCTGTTTATGGTTGAGAGGTAGTGAACAATCATGTGTCCACAGAGAGGCTTAACCTGAGACGCCCTTGTCCCACCTAGGCCAGGGAATTAGCAGCAATTATTCACACAACAAATGAAAAAACCCTTTATCAATATAATTCCCAACCAACCCACTGTACTAATAATTTCTAACTTCCCACAAGAATTTGCCTTTAGTAAGTCAAAACATCTCATGCCTCTCAAGGTTGGAGGGCTGTTGTGGCCGGAGGAACCTACACAGGCAGGCTAGATAACCTTCAGAGGAGCCCCGTAAGTTGAAACACTTTAGTCACGCCCAGGAATTTTTACTGCCTTGGAGCTGCACGTTTACTCTTTCTCCGAGAGAAACGGTTATGGGGGAGAGGCCCCCGTAGGTGAGAGTACAGGACAGACTCTGGTTTTGGGGTAAGATGCTCGGGAGCAGGGGAAATTCCTGAGACGTGGTCACACCTTTGCATATGCCGAAGTCCCCTTCCTCATGACCTTTGCCATGGGCAGAGTTCCTCACGCTGGCCCCCAACAGGTTGCCATTTCCTTCTCCAGTGCATTAACGTGAAGTGAAAGTGAAGTCGCTCAGTCGTGTCCGTCTCTTAGTGACCCCATGGACCACAGCCTACCAGGCAGATTCTTTACCAGCTGAGCTACCAGGGAAGCCCGGAATCAAGGACAGGTGGTCTTTTGTGTCTGGCTTCTTGTACTTCATCAGTGTTTGCAAGAACCGGCTGTGTAGTAGTCCGTCTCAAATGTTTCATATTTGCCAACTCGCAGTTGATCCGACATTTGAGTCTTCACTTCTTCGCTATTGTTTATAATGCTGCTATGCGCGTTCCTGGCCAGGTTTTTCTGAGGATATATGTTTTCACTTCTCACAGGTGTGCACCTAGGCATGGAATTGCTGGGTCACAAGGCAACTCTGTGTTTAACGCTTTGAAGAACTGCTAGACTGTTTGCCGAGGCAGAGGCACCATTTTCCTTCCCTCCAGCTGTGCACGTGGGGTCCTGTTTCTCTGTATCCTCACTAACACCTGCTGTTTTCCATTCTTTTTGATTGTAGCTATTTTGGAGAGTGTGAAGAGGTATCTAATTGCCATTTTGATTACCATTTCCCTGATGGCTAATGCTGCTGAGCATTTTTTATACATTTATTGTCCATTTGTACCTCTTCTTTGGAGAAACGTCAATGCGATCTTTTGTTTTTTTGGCCATACCGCATGGCGTGCAGGATCTTAGATCTCCAACTAGGAATTCAGCCCAAACCCCAGAGTCCTAACCACGGGACCACCAGGGAAGTCCTTCTTTGCTCATTATTTAATGGTGTTATTTGGGGGTTTTTGTCTCTGTATTATTGAGTTGTAGAAGTTCTTTAAGTATTTTAGATACAAGTCCCTTATGGATATTTGACTCCTAAAAACGCCCTGGTCTGTGGGTCTTTTGTTTCCTTTGAGGATCAGGGATTCACAGAATTGCTCCCACATTTCTGTTGTCTGAGTCAGCACTGTGGATATTCAGACGGTCATCTGTTTAGCCAGGGGGAGCCCTCCAAGCATGGCTTCCTGTTCCATCAGCAGCCTCACAAAGGTAGTTTCAGGTCAGTGTCAGCAGGAAATGAGAGAGGACTTTCCGGGCTCCAGACGACCCCCGAGCCCACCTCCACGGCTGGGACCCGTCTGCCTGCAGCACGTGGGGGTCTGAGCAGGCGGGCGCCCCCCCACCCCCACCCCAGCCTGCTGTGCCTGTGTGGGAGGAGGGAGCCACCAGCTCTGCAGGTCTGCTTTCCCCCAGCCTGGTTTCCAGCACACACAGCCCGTGACTGCAAGAGGGGTGGAGACGAGGACCCAGGTACCTCCGACCTCCCTCCGAGGACACGGATGCACACAGACACCCTCTCTCCCTGGCGGGCTGCAGTCCATGGAGTCGAAAAGAGTCAGACACGACTAAGCGACTGGGCAACAACCTGTCTCCACCGTTGTCCTCTGGAGAAAAGATAAAACTCAGAGGATTAAAGGGTGGTGCGAGGTACAACCTCTCCCAAAAAAGAAAAACAAGCAACCCAGTAGCAAAAGACAGGTGGGTGGGCAGGATCCCAGGCCCAAGCTGTCCAAAGCGGGAGCAGGGAAGAAGGGGGCCTTGACGTCCTCGGGGGATGCAGGGAAGCAGAATCAGCTGCTGGGAGTGTGTCTTCCCACAGACATCACTGCTTTTCATTCTCACAAAAGCTCAGCAACACGTATGATGTGATGTTTGTTTCTACTCTGTAGGTTAAAAAAATTGAGGTCTGAGGGGTTCGAGGAACGTGCCACACGTAGGCAGCTGAAGAGCGAGAGGGGTGTCAGCCTGGAAGGTCTGAGCTCCTTCCTCGCCCTGGCTGGGAGAGTTGGAGGCAGGAACCGGGCCCTGGACCCCCGAGAAGGACAATCTGTAAGATGCTCCTTCCCAGAGAGCTCCGTGGGGAAGGAATCTGGGGAATGCTACGCAGGATAAGCACGTTTTATGATCCCACCATTCCCAGGCCTTAGTAAAGACTCAGAAGAAACTAACCTTGTCTGATTCAAGTAAGCTTTTGAATGCATTTGACCGAGCAAACAGCCCTCACCATTTCCTCCCTGAAACTCTGGACGACACAGGCCTGGGGAGGCTGCCTGTGTTCAGGTTGTGTGATGCCCGTGTCTCCCGTGACCAGCAGCAGCCATTCTGGGTGACGCCTGGCACCCCGGGGGGACTCAGCCCCTCTCACCTTTCAGGGGCCGGGCTATACCCCTTGATGCTGGAGCCTGAAATGTCACGCATTTCAACCGGAAAGGCCAGATAGTGATGGTTCTATTTTCTTTATTCCTTTGCTATTGATTCACTAGCAAATTGCTGAGCTACTAGGCGGAGTGAAGACTCCTTGCTGTGAAAGAGCCTTTGGGATTTCTCCGTGCTGAGTAGGACCGAGAAAAGGAACAGCCAGAACCTGGGAAGAATCTGGAAGGATTCCCCAAGCTGTGCGGCAGACTCATTACAGGTGGGAGGTCAGGGGCTGGCTCATTTTGCCTTTGGATTCGAAAACGTACTTTGGCTTTTGAATTTAAGAGTCAGGCCCTCTCTGAACTCTAGGATTCTCTGGTTTACTCATTTACCACATTCTTTAAATTATTGTACTAAGCTAACCAAACTGACCTGTGCCTGCCTGACTGGAACCAAAGAAAGGCGTATTTTATTGGCCAAAATGAAAAATGGGCAACAGGACAAAAACACTTAAAATTTTTTATTTTACTGAAGTATAGTTGACTTACAATGTCAATTTCCACCATACAACAAAATGACTTAGTTATACGTGTATACAAATACTTTTTCATATTCTTTTCCATTATGGCTTATCACAGAGTATTGAAGAGTTGCTCCCTTTGCTATACAATGGGACTCTGTCATTTATTATTTATAACACTTTTATCATCCACTAAGTACTTCTTCAGAAGTTGCCTCTTTTCATCATAACAACCAAAGAACAGATGATATGATTAGTAACCTGTGGAATTCAGTGCTGCTGCTGCTAAGTTGCTTCAGTCGTGTCCAACTCTGTGCGACCCCATAGACCACAGCCCACCAGGCTCCCCCATCCCTGGGAGATGGGGCAAGAACACTGGAGCTGGTTGCCATTTCCTTCTCCAATGCAAGAAAGTGAAAAAGTGAAAGTGAAGTCGCTCAGTCGTGTCTGACTCTTTGTGACCCCATGGACTGCAGCCCACCAGGCTCCTCCATCCATGGGATTTTCCAGGCAAGAGTACTGGATTGGGGTGCCATTGCCTTCTCTGGGAATTTAATGTGTTAGCTTGTAATTAGGTCTACTGTGTTTTTGTTTTTGCTGTTTTGATAGTTAGGTAAGAAACTGCAGCTTGTTTATCCCCCATAGTTCTTCTAACATACAAAGCACCGCAGAGCCAGTGCCTTGAAACCCTCCAGTGCGACACGCAGACAGGGGCCCCCCTCACACTCCTACACGACAAGCACCGGCACTGTATACAGTGCTACAAACAAGCCGGTACAGCGCTGGGCACACGGGCGCTCCCAACGGGGCCAGCCCCCTCCAGCCTCGGGCTTCAGCACTCTGTCGGAGCTCGGGGCGACTGCCTGTCCTGAACCTGGGTGGGCATGCGAGATTCCCACAAGCTGAGAGGGCTTTGCACGTGCTTCCACAAACCTGAGCTCCAACATAGCCAGTGACGTTGGCATCTTCGCTACACACCCACCATCCATGCAGGGAGCTGGGGAGAGGGGCGGCCTTTCTGAAGCTTGAGGAAATAGAGTAGCAGGGGTTCTTCTACTGCTAGGATCTCTTATACATCAGACCATAGTGCCAGCTCCACATGTAAAGTAGCAAAGATACTCTTAACATGAAAGAAGTCCTTCTCTTTGTCCCAACATTTGAAATAGTGGACAAAGTATGATGCTTGGAGTAAAAGAACTGGGTTCAGACCGCAGGTGAGCTGCTTACCAGGACACTTATATATTCCTTTATCCAGCATGGTTTTTCCAGGAGTCATGTACAGATGTGAGACTTGCACTATAAAGAAAGCTGAGTGCCGAAGAATTGATGCTGTTGAACTGTGGTGTTGGAGAAGACTCTTGAGAGTCCCCTGGACAGCAAGGAGGTCCAACCAGTCCATCTTAAAGGAAATCAATCGTGAATATTCACTGGTATGATGCTGAAGCTGAAACTCTTAATACTTTGGCCATTTCATATGTAGAACTGACTCATTTGAAAAGACCCTGATGCTGGGAAAGATTGAATGAAGGCAGGAGAAGGGGATGACAGAGGATGAGATGGTTAGATGGCATTACCAACTCAATGGACATGAGTTTAAACTCCGGGAGTTGGTGATGGACAGGGAGGCCTGGCGTGCTGCAGTCCGAAGGGTTGCAGTTGGACATGACTGAGCCACTGAACTGAACTTACCCAGCATATTCCTTTACTTAAATACCCCAGCTCACCCTCCTCCACACAACAGGAAGCCAACGGAAGCTCAGAGGCCCACCTGAGGCCCTAATGGGAAGGTGAGTCTTCCGAGGCAGGCTGAGGGGACAGCGGTGACTGGGCAGGCGCCCTTGCCAGTGTCTCTGCATCCTCACCGACCCACAAAGCTCTCAGGGCCGCTCTCTGGACCTCCTGAGGCTTTGAGGCTGCGGCTCCAGTTTCCTCTAACAGCTCCTTCCAGACCACCCCTCACAAGGGAAAGAAAAACCTTAGGGAATAAGACTGGACCACTGAGATCAGGGAGCCCAGATGCAGTTTGATTTTATTTAGAAAGGGCTTCCCAGGTGGCATTGGTGGTAAGGGACCCCTCTGCCAACGGAAGAGTTACAGAAGACCCAGCTTCAATCCCTGGGTCGGGAAGATCCCCTGGAGGAGGAAATGGCAACCCCCTCCAGTATTCTTACCTGGAAAATCCCACAGAGGAGCCTGGTGGGGTTGCTGAGGGTTGTACAAGAGTTGGACATAACTGAAGTGACATAGAGGCAGCAGCTGAAAACTATTCCAATTCCTTACACTCATCTTCTGAGCTGATGAGAGGAGGAGGAGGAAATTGTTTGAAAAGTGCTTCCTGGTCAACAAATGGCTGCTCTTAATAATGATATTATGAACAATCAAGACCCCTTTGCTTCTTTTAGGTCATAGTTCCTACTACTACCATGAAGCACCAGTGGAATCTAACTTCTTGGTGTTGTTATGCGATTTTGATATTGTGTAATAAGGTATACTTTCATAGAAGATCAAGGTTAGTGTAAGCTGTTGACACCCTCAGCTCAGTCACGTCTGACTCTCCGTGACCCCGTGGACTGCAGCCCTTAGGCCTCCTGGTCCGTCACCAGCGCCTGGAGTCTACTCAAACTCATGTCCATCGAGTTGGTGATGCCATCCAACCATCTCATCCTCTGTTGCTCCCTTCTCCTGCCTTCAATCTTTCCCAACATCAGGGTCTTTTCCAGTGAGTCAGTTCTTTGCATCAGGTGGCCAAAGTATCGGAGTTTCAGCTTCAGGATCAGTCCTTCCAATGAATATTCAAGACTGATCTCCTTTAGGATGGACTGGCTGGATCTCCTTGCAGTCCAAAGGACTCTTGAGAGTCTTCTCCAACACCACAGTTCAAAAGCATCAATTCCTTGGCGCTCAGCCTTCTTTATAGTCCAACTCTCACATCCATACATGACTACTGGAAAAATCATATCCTTGACTAGATGGACCTTTGTGGACAAAGTAATGTCTCTGCTTTCTAATATGCTGTCTAGCTTGGTCATAACTTTTCTCCCAAGGAGCAAATGTCTTTTAATTTCATGGCTGCAATCATCATCTGCAGTGATTTTGGTGCCAAAAAATAAAGTCTGTCACTGTTTGCATTGTTTCCGAGTGTATTTCCCATGAAGTGATGGGACTGGATGCCATGATCTTAGTTTTCTGAATGTTGAGTTTTAAGATAACTTTTTCACTCTCCTCTTTCACTTTCATCAAGAGGCTTTTTAGTTCTTCACTTTCTGCCATAAGGGTGGTATCATCTGCATATCTGAGGTTACTGATAGTTCTCCTGGCAATCTTGACTCCAGCTTGTGCTTCATCCAGCCCAGCGTTTCTCATGATGTACTCTGCATATAAGTTAAATAAGCAAGGTGACAATATACAGTTTTGACATACTCCTTTCCCAACTTGGAACCAGTCTGTTGTT
>SJYC01097293.1:0-15371 GCA_006408675.1 Madoqua kirkii
TTTGGTAGCTATTAAATGACTATGCCAAAGCCTTTGACTGTGTGGATCACAATAAACTGGAAAATTCTGAAAGAGATGGGAATACCAGATCACCTGACCTGCCTCTTGAGAAATCTGTATGCAGGTCAGGAAGCAACAGTTAGAACTGGACATGGAACAACAGACTGGTTCCAAATAGGAAAAGGAGTACGTCAAGGCTGTATATTGTCACCATCATCCTGCTTATTTAACTTCTATGCGGAGTACATCATGAGAAACGCTGAGCTGGAAGAAGCACAAGCTGGAATCAAGATTGCCAGGAGAAATATCAATAACCTCAGATATGCAGATGACACCACCCTTACGGCAGAAAGTGAAGAGGAGCTAAAAAGCCTCTTGATGAAAGTGGAAGTGGAGAGTGAAAAAGTTGGCTTAAAGCTCAACATTCAGAAAACAAAGATCATGGCATCCAGTCCCATCACTTCATGGGAAATAGATGGGGAAACAGTGGGAACAGTGTCAGACTTTATTTTTTTGGGCTCCAAAATCACTGCAGATGGTGACTGCAGCCATGAAATTAAAAGACACTTATTCCTTGGAAGAAAAGTTATGACCAACATAGATAGTATATTTAAAAGCAGAGACATTACTTTGCCAACAAGGGTCCATCTAGTCAAGGCTATGGCTTTTCCAGTGGTCATGTATGGATATGAGAGTTGGACTGTGAAGGAGGCTGAGCACCGAAGAACTGATGCTTTTGAGCTGTGGTGTTGGAGAAGACTCTTGAGAGTCCCTTGGACTGCAAGGAGATCCAACCAGTCCATTCTGAAGGAGATCAGCCCTGGGTGTTCTTTGGAAGGAATGATGCTAAAGCTGAAACTCCAGTACTTTGGCCACTTCATGTGAAGAGTGACTCATTGGAAAAGACTCTGATTCTGGGAGGGATTGGGAGGAGAAGAGGGTGACAGAGGATGAGATGGCTGGATGGCATCACTGACTCGTTGGACGTGAGTCTGAGTGAACTCCAGGAGTTGGTGATGGACAGGGAGGCCTGGCGTGCTATGATTCATGGGGTTGCAAAGAGTCGGACATGACTGAGGAACTGAGCTGAGCTGAATTGAACTGAAGAGACACCCTCCTGGAGAATGAAATGTCAACCTGCTCCAGTATTCTTGCCTGGAAAATCCCATGGATGAGGAGCCTGGCGGGCTACAGTCCATGGGGTCATGAAAGACTGATGGCTGAGTGACTGAGCATGCAATCGCATGCACCAAAGTGACACCCAACCTGAAGAATCATTAACCAATCAGCAAAGCAGGGATTTGTTGGTGACTTATTGGCCCAGGTAAGCAGAAAATGTCAAGGTGTTGCTGGAGACATCTGCAAGTGGACTCTGCCGAAGGATCATGCCTCTGTCTCCTCCTCAGTGGCATCTCCTTCTCTGCTCCTGCAGAAGGGGACTCAGCCTTGGGGAGCCAGCACTTTAGCTTTGCTGTCCAGAGGGAGAGGGGCCCTGGAGCCTGACCCCTGAGGCTCCAGCCCACCTCCTGCCCTTCCTGACTTCAGAGGGCAGGGGCAAGGCGGAGAGTGGGATTTCCCTTTGGACCATGTGGCTGCCGATAGGGAAGGAGATGCCACCCTACTTGGAAGAAGTCTGCTCAGGCATCTCATGTGCTGCACTGTGCTTAGTTGCTCAGTCCTGTCTGACTCTCTAGGACCCCACGGACTGTAGCTGGCCAGGCTCTTCTATCCCTGGAATTCTCCGGGCAAGGATACTGGAGTGGGTTGCCATGCCTGCCTCCAGGAGATCTTCCCGACCTAGGGAATCGAACCCAGGTTTCCCGCATTGCAGGCAAATTCTTTACCATCTGAGCCACCAGGGAAGCCCAAGTATACTGGAGTGGTAGTCTACCCCTCCTCCAGCGGATCTTCCTGACCCAGAAATGGAACTGGGGTCTCCTGCATCGCAGGTGAATTCTTTACCAGCTGAGCTACCATGGTAGTATCCCAGTTTCTGATCGTCAAGGAATCCCAGGCACAGGATGGCCCTCAGATGTTACGGAGAGTGTCACAACATCCATGTCTGGATTTTGGGTGACGCTGCCCTACCCCCCAGCTTTGGTGGTGCCTCTGCAGCTTGTGGGTCAAGGCTCTCCTTTGCTGGCTGCCCCCCTGCACCCTTCTTAGTGCTAAATCCTCCGTGAAGTCACTGTAACGGAACTGCAACTCCCTCCATTCTCCCTCCTCTTTGTAGTCACCGGGACAACCGTCCAGTTGCCAAGGTGCAGGCGCTCAGGTTGCTCAGGGGAGGGTCTGGCCTGGCCCAGCCAGGATCCCTTTCTGATGATGGGGGAATTATTCTCCTTGGTGTTCCAAGGTGGTCCAGTGAGAGCCAAGTTCCCACCTCCCTCCCTATTTCCATGAGCCCCCCGCCCCCACCAGGGTCCCTGAAACCTCAGAAATCCTTCCTTTGGCCTGAATTTTGTGTTTTTCCACTTTTCCCTCCTCCCTCCACTCCACGCCCTCTAGTTCAGTTCCTTTCAGTCGCTCAGTCGTGGCCAACTCTTTGCGACCCCATGGACTGCAGCACGCCAGGCCTCCCTGTCCATCACCAACTCCCGGAGTTTACTCAAACTCATGTCCATTCAGTCAGTGATGCCATCCAACCATCTCATCCTCTGTCATCTCCTTCTCCTCCTGTCTTCAGTCTTTCCCAGCATCAGGGTCTTTTCCATGTTCTCAGTGGAGGGCAAGTCCTGGTCACCAACTTCCTGCCTGGGAGCCCACTCCCAACACTCTCCCAGCCTTTGGGCCCCTTTGCCCAGGGGTCTTGTCTGTGGGACTTTGGGCTCAGAAACTGGGTCTCCCCAGAAGATGGTCCAGCTGGGAGGCTCTCACGAGGTTATAAATCGATCCTCAAGCCCCGGGGCTGGGGGCTCCCAGGAGGCTCCAAGCCCCAGGTGGGGCCCTGGAAGACTGGCCTTCATCCTGGGGCTCGTGTCTCCCCAGCTCAGGTCCTGGCCACTTTTGCTCCTGCTCTTCCTGTCTTTGGCTCAGACAACTTAACCAGGCGTTATGCCTGTCTTCTCCCAGTGCAACCGGTCTCCAGGACACCCAGACTCTGCCCCTCTGGACTTGCAAGTCACTGAGACCCTCTGCCTGGCTTCTCTCTTGAAGATGCAGTTGCCTGAGGTCAGCCCGGCCTGAGTGCTGCTGGTGTGAGCAGGGCATCCACTCTTATCTGCTCCTGACCCTGTCAGTGTCCCCACCTGGGCGTTGAAGAACCAGATCACAAAGTCCTAGGAGTGTAGCTAGGGAAGCCCTCCTGCCTCCTCGGGAGGGTGACCCGCCACGATGACGGGTGGGCAGGAGCAGTGTCACACCCTTGAGCACACACGGTGTGTGTGTTTCTAGGTGGCACAGAGATTGCTGAAGGGCGAGCAGCAGCAGTGTGCCAAGAGGGAGGTGTCCAAGGACACCTGGGGTCACTGGACATCACCCTCAGTTGGCACATGACTCAGACGGAAGGCTTCAGCAGGGCAAAGGCCTGGTCGTGAAGTGATGTAGTCATCACCTGTCCCCTTCACTTGCCATCTTTAGGGTGTGCCATGCCAGGGGACACACACTGCCCTGCTCTTTCCACCTTGTCCCTGATCCACCCAACCTCTGCTTCAGGCTGCACTGGGGGTGGGGAGGGCGGGGTGCCCTGGTTTGTGAAGTGAAAGTGTGAGTTGCTCAGTCACGTCCAACTCTTTTGTGACCCCATGGATTATAGCCTGCCAGGCTCCAATGTCCATGGAATTTTCCAGGCAAGAATACTGGAGTGGGTAGCCATTTCCTTCTGGGCATCTTCCCAGCCCAAGACTGAACCCTGGTCTTCTGCATTGCAGGCAGATCCTCTACCATCCATGCTGTGAGGGAAGCCCTATCTCCCCCCATAACGATGCTGATACAACACGGTGTAAGAACCCTCCAGGATGCAGACAATGATAAATGGTAAAATTAGGAAGGGATGAGACTTGAGCATTTATTACCTTCATTTTTAATATAAATTATTTAGTTTTTTTCTCCCAGTAATCTTGATTCCAGCTTGTGCTTCATCCAGCCCGGCATTTCCCTTGATGTACTCTGGATAGAAGTTAAATAAAAACGGTGACAATATACAGCCTTGATGTACTTCTTTCCCAACTTGGAACCAATCTGTTGTTCCATGTCCAGTTCTAACCTGCTTCTTGACCTGCATACAGATTTCTCAGGAGGTAGTCAGATGGCCTGGTATTCCCATCTCTTTAAGAATTTTCCACAGTTTGTTGTGATCCACACAGTCAAAGGCTTTGGTGTAGTCAATAAAGCAGGAGTAGATTTTTTTTGGAACTCTCTTGCTTTTTGTATAATCCAATGGATGTTGGCAATTTGATCTCTGGTTCCTCTGCCTTTTCTAAATCCAGCTTGACTTTCTGGAAGTTCTCAGCTCACATACTGTTGAAGCCTAGCTTGGAGAATTTTGAGCATTACTTTGCTAGTGTGTGAGATGAGTGCAATTGTGTAGTACTTTGAACATTCTTTGGCATTGCCTTTTTCTGGGAAAGAAACTGTGGGCACTGCTGAGTTTTCTAAATTTGCTGGCATACTGAGCGCAGCATCATCTTCCAGGATTTGAAATAGCTCAACTGGATCTCCAATAGCTTTGTTCATAGTGATGGTTCCTAAGGCTCACTTGACTTCGCCTTCCAGGATGTCTGGCTCTAGATGAGTGATCCCGCCATTGTGGTTATCTGGGTCATGAAGATCTTTTTTGTACAATTCTTTGCTGTATTCTTGCCACCTCTTCTTAATATCTTCTGGTTCTGTTAGGTCCGTACCATTTCTGTCCTTTATTGTGCCCATCTTTGCATGAAATGTTCCCTTGGTATCTCTAATTTTCTTGAAGAGATCGCTAGTCTATCCTATTCTAAAGTTTTCCTCTGTATCTTTTCACTGATCACTGAGGAAGGCTTTCTTATCTCTCCTTGCTATTCTTTGGAATTCTGCATTCAGATGGTTCTATCTTTCCTTTTCTCCTTTGCCTTTAGCTTCTCTTCTTTTCACAAGTATTTGTAAGACCTCCTCAGACAACCGTTTTGCCTTTTTGCATTTCTTTTTCTTGGGGATGGTCTTGATCACTGCCTCTTGTACAACACCAGGAATCTCTGTTCTGAGTTCTTCAGGCACTCTATCATATCTAATCTCTTGAATCTATTTGTCACTTCTACTGTATAATCATAAGGGATTTGATTCTAGCACAAGCTTGAATAAGGATTGCTGGGAGAAATATCAGTAACCTCAGATATGTGGATAACACCATCCTTATGGCAGAAAGCAAAGAGGAGCTGAAGAACCTCTTGATGAAAGTGAAAGAGGAGAGTGAAAAAACTGGCTTGAAACTCAACAATCAAAAAACGAAGATCATGGCATCAGGTCCCATCACTTCATGGCAAGTAGATGGGGAAACAATAGAAACAGTGATAGACCTTATTTTCTTGGGCTCCAAAATCACTGCAGATGGTGACTGCAGCCATGAAATTAAAAGACATTTGCTCCTTGGAAGAAAAGCTATGACCAACCTAGAACGTATTAAAAAGTGTAGACATTACTTTGCCTACAAAGTTCTATCTAGTCAAAGCTATGGTTTTTCCAGTAGTCATGTATGGATGTAAGAGACCATAAAGAAAGCTGAGAGCCAAAGAATTGATGCTTTTGAACTGTGGTATTGGAGAAGACTCTTGAGAATCCCTTGGACTTCAAGGAGATCAAACTGGTGAATCCTAATGGAAATCAGTCTTGAATATTCATTGGCAGGACTGATGCTAAAGCTGAAGCTCCATTTGACCACCTGATGTGAAGAACTGACTCATTGGAAAATCCCCTGATGCTGGGAAAGATTGAAGGCAGGAGGAGAAGGGGACAACAGAGGATGAGATGGTTGGATGGCATCACCGACTCAATGGGCATGAGTTTGAGTAAGCTCTGAGAGATGGTGCTGGACAGGGAAGCCTGATATGCTCCAGTCCATGAGGTTGCAGAGTCGGACATGACTGAGTGACTGAACTGAACTGACTGATTTAATTTTTTAAAATGATTTTTTTGATGTGGACCATTTTTAAAGTCTTTATTGACTTCATTACAATATTGCTTCTCTTTTGTTTTTTGCCCTTGAGGCATGTGGGATCGTAGCTTCTTGACCAGGGATCAAGCCTGTACCTCCTGCATTGGAAGACAAAGTCTTGACCACTGGACTGTCAGGGAAATCCCTAATTTTAAGTTTGTAAAAGTTGAGCTTTGGAAATGGCTGTCTTCAACACCAGCTCAGGGAACTCCTGCAAATGTAGCGAGCAGGTACTATGAGCTGGCTCCAGAATACCACTGTCTCCCATCCAGGTGGACCTGGCTCAGGGCCTGGTGGACACCCTTCTTCCAGCGACTTAAGTCCACTGCTCGGTGACCTTGGCTCCAGTTGCCCCTCTGAGAGGTCATGCCATGGCCTTGTCCTTCTCCAGCCAACTCTCTGACCTCAATGCCTCTAGCATCCAACTGGTCACCTCAGTTCTTCCTGGGCCAGGCTGACCTCTGGCGCAGGACTGCTCTCTGGAATGTGTCCTCAGGCAGCCCCACCCTCCTCCGGCTCTGACCATGGTGACCACCCGCCATGCACTGCTTTCCTCCCGAGGTTCTACAGCACGTGTTCCCAGGCCGCCTCCTCCCCTGAGACTGTCTCCTGCAGCAAGCCCTCTTCCTTCTCTCATCCCTGGTTCTGCCCCATGTTTCTTATTTCTCCAGTCCTCTCCTCTGAGATTCTATCCACTCCCAGGCTTCAACTGACACCTTAATTTACGACTCTGGGTAGGTGTCTCTAGACCTAACTTTCTCCAAATTCCATAATCTCCTGGAAATCTGCCCATGGCTTCAATCTGGCTCTGATGCCTGCCCTGAACCTGGCTATCCACAGAGTCCAGGGATTCTTCCTAGAAGATGGATGGCAACTCGCTGGCCAGTGGAACTTTGTCTCCTGCTTCAAGTTTAACCAAGCTTCTCTAGGATGTTGCGGTGGCATGTGCTCTGTGTGGGTTACGGAGGCTGTAGGGTCCTTGAACTGATCCCAGCCTCCTGACCAATGCATGGCCCGGTGCAGCCTGCAGCTTGGAGCTAAGAGTAAGTTTCCAATAGGGCTTCCCCAAGGGCCTTGCGACACAGTCTCCTCCACCTCCTGGGACCCTCCTCTCCCAAGAGAGCTGTGTGCCTCCCCTGGACTGTTTCCATTGCACTTTCCCTTCACCAGGGTTCAAGCTAACCAATGCTAATTTAACATAATCACAACCCCCCACCAACCCAATGCAGAACAGTCCCCCGGATACGTTGAACTGAATTAAAATGGAGAGGTTATGCCTCGGTGGAAAATTCATGCGGGAAGATTTGACTCTGAGATGTGTGAGTTCTGAACACCTCTCTGGGGCAGACTGCTGCAGTCCCATCAGGTTTGTCTTTGTTTCCTTTTAGTCCTCTGCACACACTAGGCCTTGGCTGTGAGACCTGCATTGGCCAACAGGAGAGCAGCAAGTGTGATGCAGGTAGAAACCTGAACAGCATGCGGGCTTGATCTCTCTCATTGCAGATGTCCTGAGAACACCAGGTGAACGAGCCTGAGCTAATTTGCCAGAGGATGAACCCAGGATCCAGCCCACAGCCAACTGCCAGACCTGAGTGAGGCCCTCGACTGCCCTCTGATCACAGATGTGCACCTAGGTCCAGCTGAGCCCAAGAGAGCTGTCCATCTAGGCCCAGCCCCATCACTGATCCACATAACTGCGACACTCACAATTTTTTTTTTTGTAGTAAAATATAACAAATTTAATAGTCATTATAATTACAAGTGGAGAAGGCAATGGCATCTCACTCCAGTGCTCTTGCCTGGAAAGTCCCATGGATGGGGAGCCCGGTGGGCTGCAGTCCATGGGGTCGCTAAGGGTCAGACACAACTGAGTGACTTCACTTTCACTTTTCACTTTCACGCATTGGAGAAGAAAATGGCAACCCACTCCAGTGTTCTTGCCTTGAGAATACCAGGGATGGGGAAGCCTGGTGGGCTGCCGTCTGTGGGGTTGCACAGAGTCGGACATGACTGAAGTGACTTAAAAGCACAAATTTTTAAAATATTTATTTGGCTGCACCAGGTCTTAGATCTTCGTTGTGGCATGCAGGATCTTTAGCTGCCACATGTGGGATCTAGTTGCTTGACCAAGGGTTGAACCTGAGCATTGAGAGCTCGGGGTCTTAGCCACTGAGCCACCAGTGCGTCGCTTTAGTCACGTCCGACTCTGCAACATTATGGACTGTAGCCCACCAGGCTCCTCTGTCCATGTGATTCTCCAGAGACGAATACTGGAGTGGGTTGCCATGCCCTTCTCCAGGGGATCTTCCCTACCCAGGAACTGAACCTGCATCTCTTACATCTCCTGCATTGGCAGGTGGGGTCTTTACCATTCATGCCACCTGGGAAGCCCAGGGAAGTCTCATAAATTGTTGTTTTAAACCATTAAGTTTTGGGGGTAGCTTTTTCGTGCAAAGGTGGACTGCATTGCTCCTTTAGTCTCTGGCGAGCTGAAGATGGTCAGACAGGTGGGTCCGGTGCCTCGGCCACAAGGCTATGCCACGGGCACCCTGGGAAGCTCAGGAGGATCCCCCCACCCCCAGATCCTGGGTGAGGCCAGTGCAGCTTCACCTTGCACACAAAATGGAAGGGGTGCCCTGAGACTCAATAACGTTTTCATGCAGTTCAGCAAACCATGGCTCATGGGCTGGCTGCCTATTTTTGTAAATAAAGCTTTATTGAAATAGGTGCTGGATCAAGGTTCTGCAAGCAGGGTAGGGTCACAGAAGCACAGGCTCAGATCCTGTTCATATTAAAAGTTTGAGACTTTGTTATGGATTTTTTGTGTTAATCTTATTTATTTGTGCTTTTTTTTTTTAAAAGCTCCTTTGATTTGGGCCAAGTCCTTTCTAGCGTACTGAGTGAGCCCTTTTATCTGACGGGATCTCAAATCTCGACCTGATTATTACATTCCCACCAAGGGTCATCATTTAGGCTGCTGCTGGACATTTACATCCTTTTGTGAATGAAGATCAAGTCCTACTCAGGAGAAATCAGAGGGCCCCAGGTAACCAGAGAGCTGGGGTCAGCTTCCAGGGAAAGAAGGGCTCTTCCTAAAGGTCCCCATTTCTTAGAAGTTCCACAGACACCTCTCTGTGGCCTCCTGGGTAGGTATCATGGGTAAAGCCTAGGAGCTGCAGGATTTGGTCTCCAGATCTCCTGTGAAAACATTTCAGTTTATCTGTGTATTTGATTCTCATCCCTCCTCCACCTTAGACTGTGGTTGTATCCGGCTCCCCGTTAGGCCCACACATAGCTGGAATATTTATGCTAGTTAGTATTTTCTAAAGTCTCTTTTGCACCATCAGCCCTGGGATGCAGAAGTGTGTGTATGCAAGAGGGCTCTCCCAGAGGCCATATTTACTCCCCAGAGAACCATCCAGACTGCACCTGGTGACCTCAGTGTAGTCTGTCTACATTTTTTTTTACCCGAAGTGGCCAGACATCTCCAAATCAGACTCGAGCTCATCTGTGGGCCTGAGGGAGAAACAGAAGTCACCCTGGCTTCAGGCAGACCGTGGGCGGTAACGGACAAGTCATCCAATCCCTCTGGATTCTGGAGACGGGGCTGCTCTGTTGCCACAGCAGGGCCAGGCTGTGTCAGTCGGCGGCATGTGAGGAATCTGAAGGGAGTGGATTTGCTGGGACAAAGGGAGAGATCCTCCCATGATGCTCCTCTGCTGTTCATCTGCAAACATTCTCTGCCTTTTCAGGGTTTCTCCAGGAGCACTTCCATTTCAGGGACCCAGTCTTCACTTCTCCTGCTGGTCCATTATCCACAACAGTGAGAGAGTGTTTGCGTTTTCTCTTTATCCCTCCAGAGGTCAAGCAGGAGTTCGGGAGGGCTGGAGGGCAGTGTTCTGCCCAGCCTTCCTCCCCCCTGGAGCAGAGAAAAACTCACATATTTCCAGAGGATCAAGATGGGCTAGTCACGTGACCACAGAGTTCTACTGTGCCCACCCTGGCACCACTGCCAAGAACTTGTGAAATTAACCCAGGGCCCGGCTCACGATGCGTCTACGGTCATCACAGGGCTAACCTGGCCTCTCGCCTGCTCCAGCGTTCTTCTCTTTGCCTCTTCTGCCTGCTCTCCTCAGGAGTCGGAAGGATACTGAAAAACGCAACGTTGTCCTTTATTTACATCCAGTGGGACCACCGAGATGACTCCCAGTGGGCCTAGCCAGGGCAGATGGACTCTCTGGGGGACACACACACACACACACACACACACACACTCACACAGAGACACAGTCACAAGTGCCATCTCATCACACACACTCACACTCACACAGAGACACAGTCACAAGTGCCATCTCACACACACACACTCACACAGAGACACAGTCACAAGTGCCATCTCAAACACACACACTCACACTCACACTCATACAGAGACACAGTCACAAGTGCCATCTCAAACACACACACACACACTCACACAGAGACACAGTCACAAGTGCCATCTCAAACACACACACTCACACTCACACAGAGACACAGTCACAAGTGCCATCTCAATACTCATCATTTTATTTCAGTATTTCTGTTTCAGGCGAGGTCAGACCCTGCTACAGGCTTGGGTAACAGTGCTGACCCTGCAGGAGAACGTTCTTTCTCTGTCGCAGTGTTGTGGAATCCGGAGTCGCAAAACACACCTTGGAGGACACTTAAGACCGTGGAGTATAGTTTATTACGCCAGCATGTCCAAAGGGGAATAGGTTCCCAACAGGGACCCTGATGTCTCTGAGAGGCCCAGTTTTATACCCCCCACTACGTGACTGGTTATGTGTTAGCAACCTCTCTGTTGCGTATGACTGAGTTTTACAACAAGTAGGTGCTAGGAGAACAAACAATTAGGGTTAAAGGAGGGGGGACAATGATTATACATCAAGGGCGGATGTCTCCAAGGTTAATCTAACAGGGGCAGCCTGACTTCAACTACAATCTCTGTTTGCCATCTGTAGGGAGGGAGGTCTCCAGGAGACCTGGTTTTCACTAGTGACCATTTCCTCACTCCTGGGCTAGGGTTCAGGCCCAGTTCACATCCTGTCTTTAAGATGGATGACAGGCTTCAAGATGGAGTCTCTCCTGCCTTCCTCACATGGGCCCCAGCACTAGGATGTGGCCCTGATGTCACCCTTGGCAAGGAGGGAGCAAAGGGCCTCCCCCAGCGGGGACCGGTCACCCTGCTGGGGGCACAGTTTGTGCCTGTGGTCTTAACGGACGGAGGGAGGGAAATGGCTTTACACTGTCAATGCTCTGAGCCCTTAGAACACGTGTGCGGAAGCACAGGGCCGCTTTGGAACAGCTGTATTCCAGCCACGGGGGAACACCCCATATTCTTACCAGGTTTTAAGAGGAAGAAAATACCAAGTCTGCCGCTCAGGCAGCCGATTTGAGAAGGACTTTCCCTTATTCTAACCCCCTTCTGTTTCCTCATACTTGGTCTGGGTGAGGAGGACTGGTTTCTTCCAAGGTCGATGGCCTGCCTCTGGCGGAGCTGTCTGGCCCTGGTTCCCCGAGATGGACGAGCTCCTGGCTTTGGCTCTGCTGTGCCCCGCTGCCCCCTGCCCCAAGCTGGGTGCCGGCGGGGAGGGTGGGCAGGAAGGGCAGCGGCAGGACCCTGGGGCAGGGGCTGCGGTGGGCCTGCTCCCAGACACCTGGAGGGCTCCTCGAGTCACCTGGTGGCGTGACGACAACCGTCTCGTCACTTCTGTCATCTGCAGCTGCCAGCTGGCCAAGAGCAGGAAGCGGCTGGTCACTGGGCAAAGGGACGGTGACCTCCGGGAAGAGCCCATCCTCACTTCCTGGAAGACGGGCTGCCTGGAGAAGAAAAGCCAGGCAAGCTGCCAGCGCCAGGACAGGCTTGGGCACAGAGACTCCCTCTGTCCCTGCACAAGCCCTCCTTTCAACCGGCCCTGTGCAAACTGAATGCAGAGTGCCTTCCTCCCGGGTCACCTGCTCTGAGGCCAGGGGGCCTGACTCACTGAGGTGGCCATGCACTTTCCTGACAGGAAGCTCGGGGTGGGGACTCGGTGAGCCTTGCTGCCAGCAGCTCCTGTGTTTGTGGAGGCCGAGGGGGTGTGTGTGTGCTGCTCCCCACCCTGTGCGGCCAGCCAGCTGGGCAGCCCGCCTGCTCCTGGGTGCTGCTCCTGTGGTTACTGCAGTGGGGGCGTCCAGCCTGGCGGCCGGGCAGGGCCCCGGGGAAGCCGGCCTGCCTCGCTCCCGGCCGCTCTCTCCCTGTGCTTGCTGGCCTTTCCTCTGGGCTCGTGTGCAGAGGCACCGTGGAGGGGAGATGGGGCCGGGGCTCTGCTGTGAGTTTCTCAGCAGAGAGGTGGTGAGGGCAGAGGGAGGCCTGCTCGCCCCCCACCAGCTGCCCAGACTTGGCCCATGAACCACGGTCCCAGCCCGACGCTCCCCGGTTGGCCAGAGCGCCCAGGGCTCTGTCAGGAAGGAGTGGGCGGCCAGGTCACAGGACTCACACATCCTGAGTGTGACTGATTTTCTGTCGCTTGACATCCTTTTGTTCGGTTTCTCTTTTGCCTTCCCTTATTTTTAGTAAAGCCCTATTAGAAAGTTCCAGGCCTGGGTTGGGGAGTGGCAAGGGGCGGGGGTGGTCAACAGAGAAGCGGTCTTTATCAGGAGCAAAAGAGTGGGAGGGTGGCCCCTGGGACACAGGGGGTTCCCTAGGGCCCATCCCCCTCTCAGGCCCTTGGAGGGGCCTCTCCACCCAGCCTGTGAGGAAGTACCTGCTTCTATTTCCCACCAGAAGGTCGATTCTGGTTTCAGGCTGACCCGTAAGCCCCCAGGCAGGGGGATCTTATCCCCAGTGACTGTCTGGAAGGGTCTCACTCTGCCAGCTTGTGCGTGAGCCGCTGAAGTGTGAAGTCGCTCAGTCATGTCCGACTCTTTGTGATCCCATAGATTATACTGTCCATGGAATTCTCCAGGTCAAAATACTGGAGTGGGTAGCCGTTCCCTTGTCCAGGGGATCTTCCCAACCCAGGGATCGAACCTAGGTCTCCTGCATTGTAGGTGGATTCTTTACCAGCTGAGCCACCAGGGAAGCCCATGACCCACTGAGGGCAAGGGCAATTTCTTAAACAGAAAGATGAGTGAAGAACTGGTCCCTGGGGCAAAGGAAGCGGGCAGCTAGGGCCCTGGCCTTGTGGGGAGGGGAGGTGGGCCTTTCCCCTTGGTCTGGTGGGCACGGAAAGAGCACGAATCAGATGGGGAAGCCCAGTGCCCTCCCTGCAGGGTGACTTACTCTGCAGGCTCCTTGTGGAAGACATCATGGAGCTGGGACGGCTGGCCTGCTGGGGGCCACACGAGGAAAACTGAGGGCCCAGAGCCGATGCCTTGACCTTGAGTGGGTTCATGTCCAGCATCTCCGGGGTGCGAGGTGCCCAGGGCTTGCAGGTGAAGCTTGATATGAATCCCCTGGAACAAAACATCCAACCTAAAGTCACAGGAGGAAGAAGGAAGGACTCCCCCTTCTGGCTCTAAGAGATGCCACGCAGGCACCATCCTGGGCACCGGGGGGTGGGGTGGGGTAGAGCAGGGCACTGGGTGGCATAAATCCTCACCCATAGAGCTCACACTTTGGGGGAGGAGGGAGATGATGAGACAGGAGATGAAGCAAGGGAGCAGAATAGGGAACCTGGGAGAGTATTACAGTGTCAGATCCAGGGGCCAGGAAAGGTGTGTCTGGCTCCAGTTAGTTCCATGTCCCAGTCCCTGGAACCCTACATGACAACAGAAAATCAAGGCTGCAGGTGTGAGGTTATCCTAGATTACTGGGATATCTGTAATCACGAGCATCCTTAAGAGGGGGAGAGAGGCAGAGGAAGAAAGAGAAATAGGCTCGGCTGTGGAAAAAAAGACAGAGATGTAATGCCACTGGCTTTGAGATGGCGGAAGGGGCCATGGGGCTCTTCAGGTGGTGCTGGTGGTAGAGAACCCGCCGGCCAATACAGGAGCCGTAAAAGACGCTGGTTTGACCCCTGGTTTGGGAGGATCCCCTGGAGAAGGGCATGGCAACCCACTCTTATTCTTGCCTGGAGAGTCCCATTAGGCAAAGGAGCCTGGCGGGCTGCAGTCCATAGATCACAAAGAGTCAGACTCAACTGAAGTGACTTCGCATACGCACGCAGGAAGGGGCCACAAGCTCAGGAGGGCAGGAGGCTTGCTGAAGCCAGAAGGAAGAGAAAAGAGGTTCTTCCCTAGACTTCCAGGGTGTAACCTGTCCTGTGGGCACCTTGATTCCAGCCCATGAAGACACATGTGGGACTTCTACAGAATTGGAAAAGAATAAATTCGCGCTTATTTAGTGACTAAATTTGTGCAATTGGAAGTTTATTACAGCATCAGTTGGAAGCTGACTTTAGATGGGGTGACCAGGGAAGGCCACAGTGAGAAGGATGACATTGAGCCCCCAAACAACCCTGTGAAGCAGGCATTGCTACCTTGTTTTTCAGATGTCAAAACAGAGGCTTCAAGTTGGTCAAGTTCCCCAAATTTACACACATAACAAGCAGGCAGTGAACCTGGTGGGATCTTATAGCCAGCCATTCTCCAGATGCCCTCAGGACCCCAGCCCAGTGGGTCAGCTTCACAGAGACAAGAAGCCACATCTTAGAGCCTGTTCCTTCCCTACCAGTGCCCGCAGCCACTGCAGCTGGGGCTGGGGACGCGATTCCCCCGCCCAGCCCTTTGCTCCCTGGCTGTCACTGAGGTATAAACATGCTCAACTTTTATCCCCATCTCGACTTCTGTTGCTATTGTTGTTCCGTCGCTCGGTCGTGTCGGATTCTGTGACCCCGCGGATGGTAGCACACCAGGCTCTTCTGTCCTCCACCATTTCCAGAGTTGGCTCGGCTTCTGGGGACTTTGCTATGTGCCCATTTTTCTGACACCTAACTCTGAAGACTGAGTGCCTGGGGCCGTCACCTAGGGCTGTGGTCACCACTGACTGAGCTGATGCAAGCGCCATCTCAGCTCCTGGCAGGCAGCAGGGGCTCCTAGTCTGACCTTCCTTCAGTAGGTGGGCATGTCAGTCTGCAGGCTGCAAGTGAGAGTGCGCAGCAGGCACTGTGAGCTTGGCTAGTAAGGGAGGGGCTCTCCCCACCGCACCCCCAGGACAGAGAGATGCTGCCCGGCTGCAGGGCTCCTAGTGGGCAGTGTGTGTGTGTGTGTGTGTGTGTGTGTG
>SJYC01097294.1:36-23506 GCA_006408675.1 Madoqua kirkii
GTGTGTGTGTGTGTGTGTGTGTGCGCACCGTGCTGGGGGCTGAAACTGAGGACTGGGGCAAGTGAAGGATCTGGTGGCAGGCAGGAGGGTGAGGGCCTTGGACTCTGTCTTGCTCTGTTGCTTTCTAGCAGGTGAGGGAGAGTGAGCAATCTGCTGACATCTCAGGAGCCTCAGTTTCCCCACCTGTGAAATGGCTTCTGTAGCACAGTTCTGAAGGTTCAGTGAGGTGGTTTCCCTGGGCCCAGCTGTGGTAAAGTGCCCCATGAATGGGGATGATGGCTCTGGGGAGTGAGACTCGGGAGGCAACTGCATAATTTGTTGATTCATTTCATTATGCCTCCCTCTTTTTTAAAAATTGAGGATCTATTACTTTAATACTCAGAAAAATAAAACTTAAATATTTGAAAAGTCCCCAAATTCAAATTTAGGAAAAGACATGTAAAAAACTGCCTGTACTTTAGACAAGAAATCTTTCATACTTGGTTGAAAAGGATAGAGGGGATTTAGCCCTCTTACAATGTAAAAGATTTTTTTTTCTTTAAAAAGCAAATTTATTTTCATGTCATGTATAACACTGTCTTTCCAGGTGAACTGCTTCAGAGCAGCAATTTGGTCTAGTCCACCTTTGATATCCACTGTCCAGCACAGTTCTGAGCACACATGTGCTAAGCTGCTTCAGTTGTGTCTGACTCTGCAACGCCATGGACTATAGTCCGCCAGGCTCCTCTGTCCAAGGGATTCTCCAGGCAAGAATACTAGAGTGGGTTCCCATTTTTCCTCCAGGGGATCTTCCCGACCCTGAGCACACATCCATGTGCATTATCAGTGAATGAAAGAAATGTAAAAAGTTAGAGTATACTGGTCAGATGAAAGAGTATGTAATCATCGTAAATAACTGTGGGAGCTACTCAGGCACATGAGAGAGAATGTAGTGAGGCTCAGAATAGAGGAAAAAAGCTGCTGTATAACACAGGGAGCTCAGCTTGGTGCTCTGTGACAACCTAGAGGGGTAGGATGGGGTGGTGGGAGGGAGGTTCAAGAGGGAGGGACATAGGTATACTTAGAGCTGATTCACTATTGTACAGCAGAGACTAACATACCAATGTAAAGCAATTATCCTGCAATTAAAAATAAATTAGAAACAAAGTAAACACAAACACACCCCCCCAAAATCCCAGAGCAACACAGCGTGCTCAGTTGCTAAGTCCTGTCTCTTTGTGACCCCATGGACCGCAGTCCGCCAGGCTCCCCTGTCCATGGGATATACCAGGCAAGGATACTGGAGTGGGTTGCTGTTTCTTCCTCCAAGGGATCTTCCCAACCCAGGGATCTAACCCACATCTTCGGCATTGGCAGGTGGATTCTTTGCCACGCAGCCGCCTTGGAAGCCCTTGGAGTAATGCAGAAAGTGAAAGTGAAAGTGGCTCAGTTGTGTCCGACTCTTTGTGACCATGGTTCTCTAGGCCAGAATACTGGAGTGGGTAGCCTTTCCCTTCTCCAGGGGATCTTCCCAACCCAGGGACTGAACCCAGGTCTCCTGAATTGCAGGATTCTTTACCAGCTGAGCCACAAGGGAAGCCCAAGGGAGTGATACCAAGCAGCATGTAAATCTGACTGCAAGTGTGTGAAAACAGGCATTACAGTCCATGGAATTCTCCAGGCCAGAATACTGGAGTGGGTAGCCTTTCCCTTCTCCAGGGGATCTTCCCAACCCAGGGACTGAACCCAGGTCTCCTGAATTGCAGGATTCTTTACCAGCTGAGCCACAAGGGAAGCCCAAGGGAGTGATACCAAGCAGCATGTAAATCTGACTGCAAGTGTGTGAAAACAGGCAGGCATTGCTGACATTTTTCTGACACATACAATGAAGCTTTTCTAATTTTTCTTTTTCATATATTCTTTTGTTTGTTTGTTTTTGGCTGTGCTGCATGGCTTGCAGGATCTCAGTTCTCTCTCCAGGAACTGTACCCAGACTACAGCAGTGAAAGCCCAGAATCCTAACCACTAGACCTCCAGGGAACTCCCTAATGTTGATATTTGTTATCATTTTTATGGTGGTAAAATATACATAACATAAAATCTTGATTCAGTTCAGTTCAGTCACTCAGTCATGTCTGACTCTTTGCGACCCCATGAACCGGAGTATGCCAGGCCTCCCTGTCCATCACAAACTCCCGAAGTTCACCCAAACCCAGGTCTATTGAGTCAGTGACGCCATCCAACCATCTCATCCTCTGTCGTCCCCTTCTCCTCCTACCCTCAATCTTTCCCAGCATCAGAGTCTTTTCAAATGAGTTAGTTCTTCACATCAGGTGGCCAAAGTATTGGAGTTTCACCTTCAGCATCAGTCCTTCCAATGAATATTCAGGACTGATTTCCTTTAGGATGGACTGGTTGGATCTCCTTGCAGTCCAAAGGAATCTCAAGAGTCTTCTCCAGCATTGCAGTTCAAAGGCATCAATTCTTCGGCGCTCAGTTTTCTTTATGGTCCAACTCACATCCATACATGACTACTGGAAAAACCATAGCCTTGACTAGACGGACCTTTGTTGACAAAGTAATGTCTTTGCTTTTCAATATGCTGTCTATGTTGGTCATAACTTCCCTTCCAAGCAGTAAGTGTCTTTTAATTTCATGGCTGCAATCACCATCTGCAGTGATTTTGGAGCCCAGAAAAATAATGTCAGCCACTGTGTCCACTGTTTCCCCATCTACTGGCCATGAAGTGATGGGACCAGATGCCATGATCTTCATTTCTGAATGCTGAGCTTTAAGCCAACTTTAAGAAGGAACAATTGAGACACTCTGGTAGAAACTGCTCAGGTGAGCCCTGGGGCTGTTCCTGGCAGTGGTAATGGCAGAGAGTCAGCCCTGGGGATGTTCCTTCACACAAGAGGGCCAGATTTGGAGGAGCTAGCTGTGCAGATTTAGGACGCCTTGGCCCATTTCACCCCACGGGGCCTTAGCGCCAATGGGGAGCAAGGTCAAGTTGTAGAGTCTCAGGGATAGCTGAGGTGAGTTGGCAAGAAGTGAAGGGAGGGGATTTTCCTGGGGAGTCCAGTGGTTAAGAATTTGCCTGCCAATGCAGGGAACATGGGTTCGATCCCTGGTCCAGGAAGATTCCACATGTTGCAGGGCAGCTAAGCCTGTGGGCCACGAATAGAGAAGCCCACGCACTGCAATAAAAGATCCCGCGTGCTGCAGCTAGGACGGAGCACGGCTGAATAAATACAAAAAGAAATGAAAAAAAGAAGTGGAGGGAGAGAACAGTCAGGGCAGCAGGGCTGGGGATCTACTAACCTCCCCACCCAGGGCACCCAGGAGAGGGCCCCATCCTTTTGGAGAGCCACATGGTGACGCGTGTGAAAAGCCTACATGCAGGTTAATTTTACGTGGCAGTGTCGTGGGGCTGCAGGGCCCAGGTGTCTGATCAAACACTGTCTGCATATTTCGGTGTAGGTGTCTCTGGACAAGGCAGACATTCCACAGGGGGGACACTGAGTAAAGCAGACTGCCCTCCAGAAAGCGAGCGTGCCCCATCCACTCGCTCTTGGGTTCTGGACTTGCCTCTGCAGCCACGTGAGCCAATTCCTTAATTAAATCTCTTTCCACACACACTTCCTGTTGGCTCTTGTTTCTCTGGAGAATCCTGACTAATACACCTAAGAGCGGGCCTCCTCTTGGCCCTGGGACATGACCTTTGTTTGACTGGGGTCATGTTGTTGCTTTGAAAGAACATCTCAGACCAGCCTCCCTCTGGCTGGCACCTTCCTCTGGCACTGGGGAAAGTGGCCCTTGGCAGACACCAGGGAACCACCCCTTCAGCTTGGCAGACCCCTCCCCTCCATGGGGTCCCCCACCTGGGCGGCTGCAGGAGGTGGCTGTGTTGACTGAGGGTGCTGGTCACTGTCGCTGAACTCTGGGGGATGGTGAGTTTGGGGTCCCCTGGAGAGGACACTGTGGGAGGCAGGGAGGGATGGCTGTCGGGAAGGGTCAGCTTGGCCCCTGAGCAGCCCCCCAGCCCCCTCAAGCCCCTGAATGGTGTGAGCTTATTAGTCGAGGCAGCCAGGAGCCAGAGCCAGGAAATGGTGACGGTCTGGCCAGGGATGTAGTCGGATTAGAGCAGAGCAGAAAGAGCACATGGGAAGTGCACATGGATAGCAGTCGCCTCCCACTCAGGAAGATGTGACCAGCTGCAGGAACACACAGTGCTGGGTCCTAGAGAAAGGTGAAGGTCGACTGATATATTGGTAAACGGGGAGATGCCCTGCAAGGTAGGCAGCTATGTATCGGAGAAGCCTGGCTGGCTTGTGATCTCTGCTTGTCAATAGGAACATTGTGTTGGAAGGGAGTCACAATAAAAAGGTTCTGGAGATATTTAATCTTTACTTGTGTTTGGAATGCTGCTGAGTCATAATCCCAGAGCTGAGATTCCCATGGCAGAACACGCCCTTGTCCCTTCATTTCTTCAGAGGGAGATACTGTCTGTATTAAGATACGAATCAAAGCGCTCAGGGCTTGCCTAAGTGGACTCTGCTCATCAAAGTTCCTAACTGGTTCCTAACTTGGTCATTGCTGTGGAATTTCATCTGGACTGCAACAAAGTCCAGGGAGGAGAAGGAGGGCTGGGGAGAGCGTGGCAGCTGGGGAGGGAGCACGCCGGATGAAGGCAAATTTCACACACAGATATCTGGTGAAGGTGCACACATGTCTGTATAAACACTCAGGCTACCCCAAGTTCCCTGACCTCTTGGTTCTATAGTTTCTTTAGCTCAATACCGTCATATATCCTTTGGAAACAAATGTGAGGAGGGAAAAGCATATATGGGATGTATACGTAAGGGCTTCCCTGGTGGGTCAGTGGTCAAGAATGTGACTGCAATGCAGGAGATTTGAGTTTGATACCCGGGTTGGGAAAATCCCCTGGAGAAGGAAATGGCAACCCACTCCAGTTTCTTGCCTGAAAAATGCCATGGACAGAGGAACCTGGAGGGTTACAGCCCATGGGGTCGCAAAGAGTCAGACACAACTTAACCACTAAACAACCACAGACATACGTAAAATCTTGTTCTTCCTTATTTTTTAAAAAGCCACAATACTTGTGGCTGGACAGAATTTTGACAGTTTGCTTCCCATCTCAGGCTGGCACTGGTGGGCGTCTGTGGGGCAGTGAGAGCTCTGACTGGAGGAGCCTACTCCCTCACTTGCCCTCGGCCACACGGAGGGAATGTCCAGAAAAACCCCCTCCTGTTCTGGCTGGGCTCCTCGGCATCTCCGTGTGGATGACGTGACAATGCCGTGCAAAACAGGGCCCCAGCAGATGGCAGGTGGCCGGTGGGTGGGCAAGGCCATGTGACGTCTGGGCAACCTGGCCCCTCACCTTCCCAAAATTGACGGCTGGAAACCAACCCTGTACCTTCCAAGGTTGGGGATCAGCCCCTCCAGGTCAGGACTGACAGATTTCCCAGGGAAAGTGCCTTGGTTCTCCTTGAGATAAATGCTCGTTTTCTTTGAAAATGCATTTTCATAGTCTGGTTAACATTTATTCAAAGCTAAGGACTGTAAGAGGTGGAGAGAAAAAGGAAAAGGAAGATGTTGGGAGCTGTGTGCTGGTGGAGTCTGAACCTTTTCACTCCTGGCTTCCAGGAAGCCAATTTCACAGCAAGACCAGTTGCTGGACGCCACTGGAGCTGCAATTATCTTTACGCCACCTCAGAGTCAGGGCTAAGCAAATCGCGCTATCATTTTGTCTACCAACGACCCACATCCAGGGCTCCAGGGCCAACCCAGCCAACTCATCTTCTGGGGCCAGGAGATGCCCTCCTTTACAGAGAGTAGAGCTGTCAAGTCAGACAGAGAGCCACGCTCTCTTCTTTTCTCCTATGTGTATTTCAAGCTCCTGCTCTGTGCCAGGAACACAGGGAACAAACACCCTTCCCATGGCCCCCATCTCTGAGGACCGTGGGAGACAGTCATGGAGCACGTGACCACACAGCGGAACTCCAGCTCACCATCTTTGACACCCTCTGCCCTGTAGACACATCCAGGACTGCCCCCTCCCCAGTCCAGATCCCAAGGTCCTTGAGGCTCATCCCTACACAGCCCTGCTGCCCTTCTGCCCCTGAAGCAGGAAAGGAAGGTGCAAGGAAGCTGCCTGCTCACAGAGGCGTAGGCTTTGGCGGTCTCCCCCCCCTCCTCTCCCTGACTTTCTCGCCAGTGGGTGCGGTGCTGCTGGGCCTTCTGCCTGTCCTCGGGGGGCCCTGACCACTCCAAGGTGTCCAGCAGCTTCTAGAACTCAGCAGGAATCCCTGTTTCTGTGGCGTTTCCATCAGTGGGAGATTGTAAGAAGGCAGGAAGGTCCCCACAGGGGAGGACCGGTGGGCTGGTTTCTTGGGACTCCCCTGCAGTGTGACGGGGGCCACATCTGCAGGAGGTGGGTGGTTTCAGGCCTCGAGGGGCCTAGAATGCAGGCCTCCCACAGCCTCACCCAGCTCCACAAGGGCCCGCTGCTGGAGGAGCCGCAAGTCAGCTATGACCACAGCGGAGGTGGGGACCTGCTCACCGCAGACACAGTAACGGACGTCCCTCCCTGTTCTATGGGGAAAGTGGGGCACGGATGGCCGACTGGTCACCATGGCAAATTCCTCTACTCGGGGACTCCAAGGGTGTCGTCATGATGCTCAGCATGACTCTAGAGCAGTGTTTTAGTGCAGGAGCGAGGCTCCTCTCTCGAAACTCTCAGCCTGCAGGGCGCTGCGGGGCCAGGCCGGAGGAAGCGGTGGGCGGTGTCAGAAGACAGGTGGGGTCTGAGTCCAGGGCCAGGCCCCTCCCCCAAGCAGGCTCCCTCAGATCTGAAAGGAGCCTGTGAGGTCATTAAAAAAAAGAAAAATTCCTTTCGAGATTCAAAGGATCCCTCCTCATCCATTGATTGCTGGTTTGTGCTCATTTGACACAGAGGAACAGAAAACATCTTTTTTTTTCCCTTCCTGGGGGTCCAGTTTCTGTTTTAGGAAGCTGACATCTGAGCCAAACCCTTTTACTGACCTTAGGCCTCACCTTTCTCCCCTCTGCAGCCCCTTCTCCAAAAGCGAGCTGCTACGAGAGGCCACTGACCTCAAATCACTTCTCTTCACTCACCCTCCCAAAAGTCTTCACCCAGCAGTTCTTAAAACAAGTCCCTTGGGTGTGTTTGTAAGTTTTTCTCTCCTTCCGGCCTGACGACTGGTGATCCTCAGGAGGCTAGGTCCCTCCCCTTGGGCTCTGAGGTTGTCAGGCAAGCTGACCACACTCCCCTGAGGGTCTCAGACCGGCACTTGGGGCCCCAGCGGAAGGCTTCTTTGCCTCCATCATCAGAGGTTGGGCCTCAGAGGAGCCCTCCCGGGACACCGCTCCACCCCTACCTGGTCAAGTCTCCACTTTCTGGGGCCCGGGGCCCCTCTCGAGGCTGGCTCGGGGCCCCTGCTGGGGGCAGACGAGGCTCTCCCTGACGTCCTGCTGGCGACCACTCTCCCGGCTTGGCGTCAGTGGCGGCTGGGAGGAGTCAGGAGAGAGAGCTCAGTTGACTTCTGCTCTGGAAGCTCTTTGAAGATGCTCTTTACTGGGCTGGGCCCTGGAGCCAAGAAAAGCACACAGCCGGGGGGCCAGTCCCTCACAGCTCCCCGGCGCCTATGGATGGGGACTTGTTTACTTGTGCAGGTTGGGACCTTTCAAGACCACCACTTCGGGTACTTGTAACCTGAGGGTGCAGTAGGCATGCTCTGGTTGGAACATACACACGCAGGGAAGACCGGACCCTCGGCCCTGTGGCCTGCCCCCTCCCCACCCCCGCCCCCACCTCTCAGGAAAAGCCAACAAAACCTGGAATTGTCTCCTGGGCCCCTGCTTGGCACTGATGCACAGTGGCCCAGAGGCACACTGAAAAGCTATTCATGTCTGTTTGAAATGCAACTTCAGCTGGGTGTCCTGTGTTTTTATTTGCCAAATCTGGCAACCCCAGAGGTGGGGCTCTCTGAGCTGCCCCTGGATCCTTCAGGCCTGAATCCCTTGCCCTCCCACAAGGGCAGAAACTCCCTAATACCACCCAGCAAGGACCAGGCCACCTGGGTCAGCCCCAGATCACAGGGAATGATGGGAGGAGACCCGATGACACTGCTGAGGGTCCCTCCCAAGGGTCTGGGGTCGGGCCTGTTCTGTACTTCAAATGACATGCACCCCTCCTTCTCCAGCTCAAAAGGGTCCACGTCACTGTCACAGCAACACTGTGACTGTCTGAATTCACTGCCCCTTAACTGAGGCTCCTTTCAGCTCATTAAAAAAAAAAAAAAAAGAATCTCTCTAGCACCTTTGCAATGCTCTCAGTTTTATCTTAAATAATCTTCCCTGCCTAAACAGACATTTCTCTAAAGAAGACATTCAGATGGTCAACAGGCACACGAAAAGCTCAACATCACCAATTATTAGAGAAATGCAAATCAAAACTACAGCGTGATATCACGCTGGTCAGAATGGCCATCATCAAAGAGTCTACAAATGACAGATGCTGGAGAGAGTGTGGAGAAAAGGGAACCCTCCTACACTGTTGGTGGGAATGCAAATTGGTGCAACCACAATGGAAAACAGTATGGAGGTTCCTCAAAACACTAAAAATAGAGTTTGCCAGATGATTCAGCAATCCCACTCCCGGGCATATATCCAGACAAAACTGTAATTCAAAAAGATACATTCACCGCTGTGTTCATAGAAACATTATTTGCAATAGCCAAGACACAGAAACAACATCAGTGTCCACCAACAGATGAATGGATAAAGATGTGGCCCATGTATGCAATGGAATACTCCTCAGCCATAAAAAGGGATGAAACTGGACCATTTGCAGAGATGTGGATGGACCTAGAGCCTATCAGACAGAGTGAAGTAAGTCAGAAAGAGAAAAAGAAATACCATAGATATCACTTGACATGTGGAAACTAAAATATGACAGAAATGAACTATTCTATGAAACAGAAACAGGCTCCTGGACATAGACTACAGACTTGCAGTTGACAAGGGGGAGAGGGGTCAGGGAGGGGTGGACTGGGAACTTGGGATCAGCAGATGGAAACTATTACATATAGGATGGATAAACACCAAGGTCCTACTATACAGCACAGGGAACTATATTCAAGATCCTTCGAGAAACCATAATGGAAAAGAATAGGAAAGAAGAATGCATATGTATGCGTAACCGAATCATTTTGCTGTAAGAGTAGAAATTAACGCAGCATTTTAAATCAACTATACTTTGATTTAAAAATAAAAAGAATCCTCCCTGCAGGTTTCCTCAAACACATGGCACGAGGGCACAGCTTTGACTTCCAGATAACTCTCTTTCGACCCAAACAAGGACTCTGTTTCTGGTATGGAACCCATGGGTGGCTTTATTTACAGTCCACACTGGACAGTCTCTGGGCTTCTCTGATAGCTCGGTTGGTAAAGAATCTGCCTGCAACACAGGAGACCCCAGTTCAATCCCTGGGTTGGGAAGATCCCCTGTAGAAGGGAAAGGCTACCTGCTCCAGTATTCTGGCCTGGAGAATTCCATGGACTGTATAGTCCATGGAAATGCAAACAGTCGGACACGACTGAGTGACTTTCACTCACTCACTCACTCACTGGACAGTCTCCACCCAGAACTGTGACTGGAACTAGGATTTCAGCCTTCTCTGAGCTGCTCTTCAGAGGATAACTGGCCTGCTTGTCTGTGCTCTCTGCTGACTGGGCTTATAACAATGCTCAGAAGACCACGCTTGGGTGTATAAAATAATGGTTGAGTGGAACCACACATGAGAGCTGGGCTGCACACGGAAAACCCCATGAGAGTCAATGGTGTTCCAAGATGGCACCCAGGGGTAGGCAGCTCTCCAGGATCATGAGCTTTCCTGAGTGGGTGGCACTAAGGGACAGGTGCCAAAGTCCCCTGGCAGGAGGGAGGAGGGACTGAGCTGGGCTCTTGGGAGACCTTCTCAGGTCTTCTTGGTTCAGCCACCCCTCCCGCCTCCCCTGCTCCCTCTGCTTAGGCCACACGCAGACTTTCAGAGCAGCCCCTACGGCCCCCGACGCCATCCACCCCTCGCCAAAATATATCTCAACTGAGAGAGCTAGGAGCTGGGAGGAGGAGGGCAGCCGTGTGCGTGCACCTGAACCTTCCTGGGACAGACCACTGTTTCTCTACCTCTTCATCCACTTCAAACAGGGCTGGCATTTCCCCTCAGGGTCCACTGGCAGGACATGCAATTTTGATATCCCAGCCTTGGTGGATGGGGAAGGAAATGAGAATAACTTTCCTCAGGCCAAAATCACACAAGATTCTAAGTCACATTCTTGGCTTTTCTTTTTCTTTTTTCCTTGGGAGCTATTTCCTTTTGGCTCTGTGGGGCTGAGTCCTTTGCTTAAAAATAATGTATTTTCTGGCCCCTCACAGAACTGATGGAGCCATGTAAGGATCCCATAGCCTCCTCATTCCGAGTCCTGCCTTAGCGCCGACAGAATGCACAGCTGTGAAGGGGGGCGACCTGAACAAACCCGACGTTTGGGCCGGGGTGCTGGGACCCCACGGGTCTTGGGTGGGGCATTAATTCCCAGCAGGGGTGAAGGTCGTGTGTGAGGGGACCTGTTGGGGGTTTGGTGGCCTGGCAAGGCCAGAATGGGCTGAGGGGACAAGTTGAGCAGGTGCAGAGACCAGGGAGAAAGGACTGGAGGAGCAGGCCTGGATGGGCAGAAGGGTCAAGAGGAGGTCAGATCAGCTCTCGCTGGGGAAGGAACAAAATGGGACAGCAAGGATCAGGAGGGTCCCGCCACACACTGCTGTCCTCTTCTTCCCTCGACTATGGTGCTTGGTCGGCCGAGCCCAGATACAGCCTCAGAACTAGCCTCAACACAGCATTTGAACATGTTGGCTGAAGCCGGTCTGCACCCTCCCCCTCAAGGAGGCTGAGTGAAAAGAGGAAGAAAAGGCGGTGGCCAGACCGGATGGAAAGCTCACACTGGTCCACGGAGGAGGCGAGGGCCTGGGGTGGTCGTGCTGGGCAAGGAAGGAAGAATAGAAACCTGCACCAGAAATGGAATCCACGCTCATTAAATGACCCCAGGGGCGGGGAAGGATCAGGGGGAAGGGATAGTTAGGGAGTTTGGGATGGTCATGTATGCACTGATGTAACTACAATGGATAGCCAACAAGGACCTACTTACTGCACAGCACATGGGACTCTGCCCAGTGTTGCGTGGCAGCCTGGATGGGAGAGGAGTTGGGGGAAGAATGGACACATGTATGCATATGGCTGAGTCACTCGCCGTTTTCCTGAAACTATCACAACATGGTTAATTGGCTGTGCGTGCCCAGTTGCTAAGCTCTCTGTGACTTCATGGGCTGTAGCCCACCAGGCTCCCTTGTCCATGGGATTTTCCAGGCGAGAATACTGGAGTGGGTTGCCATTTCCTCCTCCAGGGGATCTTCCTGACGCAGGGATGGAACCTGCATCTCCTGTGTCTCCTGCACTGGCAGGCTGATTCTTTTACCACTGTGCCACCTGGGGAGCCTATTCCAATACAAAATAAAAAGTTAAAAGAATTTGTAAATAAATAAATGACCCCAGGAAAGCCAATAAGCTGGACCCTTGGCTCCTTCAAGAGGAAAACTTTTGTCTTATAAAAGGATTTTGAAGGAGAACTAAGTAAGGGTGCTGCCTTGAGGACGAGAGAAGGCATGGGGGTGGGTGTGTGCTCAGTGTGTGCTCAGTTGTGTCCGATTCTTTGCGACCCCATGGACTGCAGCCCATCATGCTCCTCTGCCCATGGAATTTTCCAGGCAAGAATACTGGAGTGGGTTGCCATTTCCTACTCCAGGGGATCTTCCTGACCCAGGGATCAGACCTGGGTCTCCTGCATTGGCAGGCAGGTTCTTTACCACTAGCGATACCTGGGGAGCCTCTGGGGGTGGGGGAAGTGATTAATATGCCTGCTATCTGGCAAGGGGAGTGAGGATGGACTGGGGGTCAGTGTAGGGGAGTCCACTGAGGCAGGAAGGCAGCAGGTGGGCTCCCAGCCAGGCCTGAGTGAATGAGAGTTGGTGGAGGATGGGACCTGAAAAGAATGGCCTCAGTGCTCAGAGCAGGCTCCCGGGAGCAGCCGCAGCATGGCTCCAGGTGGCCCATCTAGAAGGGCAGGTGAGTAGCTGCTGCCTCCCCAGGGAGAAGCACTGGGAAGGGCTGGTGATTCGAAGGATGAGCGCCCTGCTGGGTGCCCACCGTTTTCATGCAAGGAACCACAATTTGCCAGGGTCCAAAGCAATTGTTCTTGAAAATAACAATAACATCTACAAAACCAGCAACATCAGCCACCACTCAGCTTCCTCCACCCCTGACAACCTCCAGTGACTCTACCCTACAGGTAATACCACGCCAAATCTTCCTAAAAGATAAGGCCACACTTAGAATCAGTGCAAGACAGAGGGTCACCTTGGTGACAATTTGGGTACAACAAGGATGTTACTGATAAATAAGTCAGCCTAAATGCAACTCTTTGGAACAGTGGTGCTGTGTTCAGTCGTGCCTGACTCTTTGAGACACCGTGGACTGTAGCCCGCTAGGCTCCTCTGTCCGTGGGATTTTCCAGGCAAGAATACCGGAGCGATTATTTCCTATTCCAGGGCATCTTCCTGACCCAGGGATTGAACCTGCATCTCCTGAGTCTCCTGCATTGGCAGGCGGGTTCTTTACCTCTGCACCACCTGGGAAGACCAGCCCTATAGAATTTGAAATCATTTTTAACTCAACAGCATTAGGTCAAATTGGCAAAAATCATTAGACCACCTAAAACCTCCACCCTGGCAGCAGAAATCTCTAGGTAAATGATTGAGCTAACCATCTTTTAAAGAAGGCATATTAATGTTTGGAGCTCTAGCAAAACACATGTAAAATAACAAATGATCAAAGCTGGCAAAACAACAACAACAAAAAAAACCTCTAAAACTGCTGTAATCAAAAGACCCTTTCCCAGGGTAACCAAACAGCCTGGCTTTCTTCCGACTCTGTGACAGGCCTATTGCTCTGAATCAGGGATCAGAAGCATTTGAATCCAATTCTGAGCAGATTATAAAAGCTCACAGATGTTTCTCATACTGGAATCTGACCTGCTCCTCTTGTTGTTTTTCCTATTTGAATGAAGAAATTGGAGTCTTATCTGATCTGTTCATATCCTTTTAATTTCCTCTTGAAAATTAAAAAAAAAAACTTTGTACATTTCTAATTCAAAGCATTTATTTTTTTTTCTAGCAACTAAAAAATACTTTTATTCCCCATCAGTCTCTGGTGAGCTCAACTAGAAGCTTCAAAATGTGTCTGGAGAACTTCCCTGGTGGCTCAGTGGTAAAGAATCTTGAGACACGGGTTCGATCTCTGATCTGGGAAGATCCCACATGATGCCTGAGAATCTAAGCCGGTGCGCCACAACTATTAAGCCTGTGCTCTGGAGCCCTGGTGGCTCAGATGATATGGAATCCGCCTGCACTGCGGGAGACGTGGGTTCGATCCCTGGGTTGAGAAAATCCCTTAGAGGAGGGCATGGCAACCCAATCCAGTATTCTTGTCTGGAGAATCCTCATGGACAGAAGAGCCTGGCAGGCTACTTGGGGTCTCAAAGAGCTGGACACAACTGCTCGACTAAGCACACTAGAGCTGGCGAGCCACAACTACTGAGCCCGTGTGCTGGGTCTACGGCAAGCACCAGAGCCGTGCTCTGCAACGAGAGAAGCCAGTGCAGCGAGAGGCCCGCGCGCAGCCGCCGAGAGCAGCCTCTGCGCGCCGCAACTAGAGAAGAACCTGTGGAAGGGTTTTCAGGCAGGAAGACCCAGCACAGCCAAAAACAAACGAATTAAATTATTTTAAAAAATGTGTCAGGATGTCACACTAGCTTTTGCTCCTGGCCGCACATTTCTAACTTAGTTTAGCCTTCTACCGTGTAGCTGACCACCTCAGCAATAGACCTGGGGCACCAGAGTTTTGGTCAAAGATCAACACTGTTCAGAGAGTTCTACTTCAAAATTTCACATTTACACGTGGCTTCCCCAGTCAGAAATCTTGCTCAAATAGCTTGCAGAGGTGAGCACTGGACACAGTGCTCTGAGAGAAGGGAGTCTGGAGGAAAAGCCCATGGTCAGGTCTGGCTGTGGGGTCCCATGCCTGTGAACCTCTGTGACATGGGGCAATGGCTGAGATCAGAGGGCTTTTCAAGAGCAGGTGTGAGGCTGAGGCCTGCCGGGGTTTGGAACTGCTGCAGTTTCATAGATCCAGGCATCACCAGGCCCAGAGCTGCCCCCACTCCCAGAGCTGCCCCCAGTTCTGGAGCTGTCCCCCCATATGCTGCCAGTTTTCTTACATGAAAAGGAAGGGCAAGGCTCAGGAGCAGCAGGTTTGCGCCCCCTGCAGACTGGAGCGTGGGTGTTTGGCAGGGATGGGAGGCAGCCATTTCTGGCATGCTGGGCCGTCTGGGGGGAACTGGGATGATCTTCCAGCCTGGAGGAAAAAATGAAAAGTAGCAATCAATACAGACAGGAGATATCTGACTGCTGACTACTGTGTAGGCTCACAAACAAATCCAGGAAGTGGAAGCACCTGAATCCTTTTGTTAAGCTAGTACTGGCAGATATTGGATGTCTTTAAGAAATAGGGAGTGCCCCTTGCCTCACTCATATGAGCGCTTACACATTTTAACCATGCCTATTATTTTTCTAACACAGAGTTGGATCTTTGACTATGGGTGACACGAGAACATAACATTTCAACAAAACAATTAAAGTATCAATCTTCTGGGCTTTCCTCCAAGGATGAAGCAGATTAGTGCAGGGATGAAATCAGTCAGAAAAGATGGGATATGTCATAGCCCTGACAACAAGTTACTAGGCACAGGAGTGGGGAAGAGCTTGTTCTCTGGAACACTATCTAATGGTGTGTGTCGTGTCTAACGCTGCCACCTGGGTCGGTGTAGACTGGTCCACCCAGCAGACGTGTGCTGGTGTCTGCGAGAGATGGCAGCCTGGGCAAGCACATCAGAGAGAGGCAGGGTACCCTCACAGCAGATCCGGGAGGGTTCTGCAGTGTGCCCAGAGCAGCACGGTACTTGCTTCCCATCTACGAGGAGACACGAGCCACCTGCTCGCAGCAAGGGCTTGGTGGGGACATACCATGGCAGGTCTGTCCCCGCTCTGCCCAGAGTGCTAACCCATCAAACAGCTGTTCTTGAATGTCAGTTCCAGCAGCAAAGATAAGCAGACACCTAACTTCCCTGCAGGGCAGAAAGGCTTGTGTTGTGAACGTGTATGTATTTCTGTGTATACGTATATGTGTGAGTATATGTGTGTGTATGTACCTGTGTATACGTATGTGTGTGTGTGCGCACATGTATATGTAGTGTGTCTATGTGTGTATTGGTGTGTGTGTTTTCGGTATGTGTGTGTTTCGGTGTTTGTGTGTGTGACTCAGTCGGTTCTGATCTCTGGGCTGGGGTTTGCCAGGGAGCCGAAAAGGAAACATTTTCCAGCAGAGGTAGCACCATGAACAAATAAGATGAAACAAGAGGAGGCAAAAAGAAAGCATACATTTATACTGCTTTGTTACAGAGAGATTTAGGGCACCCAAAAAATGCAGGCCAGAGGGAACATAGTGTCCTAGGGAGCATGTGACTTTGAGGGTGGAGATTGGAGGGTGTCAATTAAGAAGGACCTGATCTGCCAGGGTTTGAGTAGTTTGGTCTTGAAATAGGGGTTCCCAGGTGGTTCAGAGGTAAAGAATATGCCTGGCAATGCAGGAATCACAGGTTCAATCCCTGGGTCAGGAAGATTCCCTGGAGGAGGAAATGGCTACCTGCTCTAGTACTCTTTCCTGGGAAATCCCATGGACAGAGGAGCCTGGTGGGCTACAGTCCATGGAGTCACAGAGTCAGATATGACGGAGCGACTGTGCATGCACGCACTAAAGGAAACAGAAGACGCAGAAATGAGATTCCACGGTGATGTGCTAGAAGGATCACTGTGTCTATGGTCCTGGAGGGTGGACCGTGGCAGGCAGAATGGTCTGCAGGCTCTGCCCAGGCTGGGGAGAAGGAGCTGGCTCAGGAGGGCAGAGAGGAGGTGCCAGAGCCAGGAGAAGGGGTGGCTGGGCACCCTGGGGTGGGATCCTGGCTCCGTGTCTGGGAGTATTAACTCCATTCCCTGAAGCAGGGGGCTCAGAAGACAGGGGTGTTCATCTGGGAGGTACTGATCTGGGGGTATGGGACACATGTAGCACTGGGGGCAAGAGTGGGCTGGAGTGGGAGATTTGGGTGTCAGCAGCGTGTAATGGCAACCAGAGGACCAGCAGGATGGGATGGGGACCTCAACACAGGACGGGGCCTGCACCACCGTGTTTTAGGAGGAAGAGGGCGGAGAATTGGGGACCAGCACATAGCGGCCACAGGGCGTTCAGGAGCTCCCAGGAGAGTGGTCAGCAGGGTCTGAGAGGTCATGGGCGTGATGTGGCAGCATTAACTTGAGAAAGTCACCGCGGACCATGTGGGCTTCAAAGAGAGGAGGATGGCCCGGGGAAGTAGCCAGAGGGCCAGAAGGTAAGGAAGCCCAGGAGACACGGAGCCTGGGGACAGGCCTTGGGGAGGGGGTCAGGAGGCGCCGTCAGATGCAGGGTGATGGAGAGCCCTGCATTGCACAGGGGCGACTGTAGTCGTTATTTTCAACCTTTCTTTTCTTGATTTTAAAACCAGCATTTATCATGAGAAATCAGGAAAACATATAGAAAACAGATTGACCTGACCTCCCAATACCTAGACACAACTCCTATTAACATTTGATGTCTTCTCTTAGTTTATTTGGTATCTTCTTTTAAAAGAGCACATATACGCCTAAAAAACCCCCCCAAAATCCACACTCAAAACTTAGGATTGCTATATTTGGCCAGCAGGTTAGATCTACACTATTTCATAATTTGCTTTTTCACTTAGTAGCGTCTTGTGAGGCTCTTCCCATGCATTAAATATTCTTCTAAAATGTTATTTTCAATACATTTTGTGTGGATAATAATTTAACCAGCCTCCTGCTTTGGGCATTTAGATGATTTTTCAGTAACTCCTGTTGTGTGCATGTATATATCTGATTATCTCAGTGTAAAACCCTAGGAATGGGATTACTGACTGCAAAAGTACTAGCGTCTGGAATGCATGTAATGCCTATTGTCACTAAGATTCTTGCTTTATCTACACATCTGGCATCACTAGGTTATCAGAGGACACTGGTTGGGAAAGAGACTCATGTAATCTTTTTAAAGAGGCAATCTGAAGATCCCCATTTTACCTTTGTGCTGCCTGCCTGAGGGGAACCCCTATGCTCTGCCATCACCTACTTGCTGAATTATGAGCACTGTCTCTCTTCCCTACTAGGTAGCTTGCTCTGTATGCTCCTGAGGGCAGGGGCCACATTGTTTATTTTTGCACCTCTAGCAACTTTCCTAAAGGAAATCAGTCCTGAATATTCATTGAAAGGACTGATGCTGAAGCTGAAACTCTTAATACTTTGGCCACTTGATGTGAAGAACTGACTCATTTGAGAAGACCCTGATGCTGGGAAAAATCGAAGGCGGGAAGAGAAGGGGACGACAGAGGATGAGATGGTTGGATGGCAACACCGACTCGATGGACATGAGTTTAAGTAAGCTCTGGGAGTTGGTGATGGACAGGGAAGCTGGTGTACTACTGTCCATGGGGTCGAAGAGAGTCAGACACAACTAACGACTGAACTGAACTGGGCAATTGGCACACAGAAGTGTTATAAATGTTCATTAAATTGGCCTAATGGATGGAGTTTGTTATGGGGCAATGGCTTTGTTAGAATCAGAAGGTTCAGGGACTTCCCTGGCGGTCTAGTGGTTAGGACTCCACCCTTCCAATGTAGGGGGTACAGGTTCGACTCCTGGTCGGGGAATTTCAGGAAAATGAAGGGCTCTCATTCCTTGCAAGGAACACTTCCACAAGTCAGGGGAATGCCACGTGTGCTCCCCAGGCAGGGAAGAATGTCCTCTTTTTCCTCTCCATAACGTAGAACATTTGACCCAATTCACTGTGCCCACTGGTTGGATCTTGTATTTATTGGATTATCTTTGCCCTCCTTCCTGATTAAACATGCGTAAGTTATTGTTGCCTCTCTGTTAAGCCAGGGTTTTAGTAACTTAAAAAAAATTTTTAATGATAATTCAGTGTCCTCTTTCCCATCTCAAACAAGATGAATTTTATTAGTTCCTCTTACTTCTTCCATTCAAAAAGATATTATATTTATAAACTGGATCTACTCGTAGTTGATACTTGGCTATGGTCTGAATCAAAAGGTCGAGTACAAAACTTCTTAGATATAAATGACATTTGGGGGACAATTAGGGAATATTTATATGCTCATATTTTTAAAGTAATGTTAACTTTTTAGGGTGTGACTATGTGGTTAAAAACTATGGGCTTCCCTGGTAGATCAGCTGGTAAAGAATCCACCTGCAATGCAGGAGACCCTGGTTTGATTCGTGAGTTGGGAAGCTCTCCTGGAGAAGGGAATGGCTACCCACTCCAATATTCTAGCCTGGAGAATTCCATGGACTGTATAGTCCATGGGGTCGCCAAGAGTTAGACACGACTGACTGACTTTCACTTTCATGTGGTTAAATAAAAGGATATTCTTATTTTTTGGAGATGTGGGCTGAAACTATGCTACCTGCTTTCAACAACTCAGCAAACAAAAAATGTATATGTGTGTAAATTTTATTTTATGCACAGAACGAGAGCAAGAGAGTGAGTAAGCAAGAGAGCATACTTATTGCAGGATGTTAACAGCTGGAAGCTCTTTATTGTTAATAATTCTTTCAGCTTGGTAGGTTAAAAAAATAAAGAGAAAAAGGCATATTAGTTTAGACATTAATATTGAAAAATAAAAACCCTGAAATATGAAGCACATGGTAACTAGTTGTGAAGTCAAATCAAACAGATCTCAGCACTGATCCACAGCATGGGCCCTGAAATATTCACAGGTCAGGTCCTGGATGGGCAGGCAAACTCCACCAGGTCTGGGTGCAGGGTCTCTGGGGTCCCTTAGCATTCATGCACCCAGGTTTAACAGGGCAGGTGCTTCTGCATTCTGTCTGCTGCTGTAGCCCCGGTGCCTGGTTGTTTGTCACAAATATCTATAAAGCAAACCTGGAAACAAGCAAACTGCTCGGCTATAGGGGATAATGAAGTAAAATATATTATATTCGTTTGAAATTGCTGGGAGCCAACGTGAGGAACTCCGCCCATGGCAAAGGTCATGAGGAAGGAGGCTTTGGCATACGCAAAGGCGGGATCGAGCCTCAGGAAACCTCTTGTTCCTGCCTCTTCTGCCTCCTGACCCCAGGCTTCCCTACTTGGCCTTGCTGAGGTCGGGGCTGCTGGTCTCCAGGACCCAGGAGTGCAACAAGCTTTGCTCTCCTGTCTCGCTGTCACCGCTCCCACCTCCCTGCCCCCATCCCGTCCCTTGCCGGGTGGCCAGGGCTGCCCCTGAAGCCCCTCCTTTGCCTGCACACCGAGGCTCTACACTCCCCACCTTGGGCCTCTTGCCCAGTGAAAAAGTTGGCATAAAGCTCAACATTCAGAAACAAAGATCATGGCATCCAGTCCCATCACTTCATGCCCAATAGATAGGGAAACAGTGGAAACAGTGGCTGACTTTATTTTTCTGGGCTCCAAAATCACTACAGATGGTGACTGCAGCCATGAAATTAAAAGACGCTTACTCCTTGGAAGGAGAGTTATGACCAACCTAGATAGCATATTCAAAAGCAGAGACATTACTTTGCCAACAAAAGTCCGTCTAGTGAAGGCTATGGCTTTTCCAGTAGTCATGTATAGATGTGAGAGTTGGACTATAAAGAAAGCTGAGCGCTGAAGAATTGATGCCTTTAAACTGCGGTGTTGGAGAAGACTCTTGAGAGTTCCTTGGACTGCAAGGAGATCCAACCAGTCCATCCTAAAGGAAATCAGTCCTGAATATGCATTGGAAGGACTGATGCTGAAGCTGAAATTCCAATACTTTGGCTACCTGATGCAAAGAGCTGACTCATTTGAAAAGACCTTGATGCTGGGAAAGATTGAGGGCAAGAGGAGAAGGGGACAAAAGAGGATGAGATGGTTGGATGGTGTCACTGACTCAATGGACATGGGTCTGGGTGAACTCTGGGAGTTTGTGATGAACAGGGAGGCCTGGTGTGCTGCAGTCCATGGGGTCACAAAGAGTTGGATGTGACTGAGCGACTGAACTGAATGGCCAATAGTTGTTGCACGAACAAATGTAGGTTTTTGCCTGCTCTCCATAGTCCCTTTTATGTGCACCTATTTCTCTCCAGTGTTCTCTCTAGAAAGGTGAAGAGGTCACCCAGACCTCCAAAGAGGCCCAAGCTGGACTGCCTGGCCTAGGGCTCCCCAAGAGTCCACAGGGGTCTGGTGTCCGGGTTCCCAGGGAGACCAGAGGCTCTGAGTAACCAGACTAGATTAGTTTATATAAGCAGGGTTGGAGCAAGGCTATGAAGAATGAATAAAGGCTTGGTAGCCAAAACTGCATATAGTTCTTTTAAAAAATCCTCTAGAAAAAGAGGCTGGTGGCATCTTAAACTGTGACACTCCTTCCCAACAAAGGGCCTGGTGCTGTGGTGAGGGGCTGCAGAAAAGACAGAGTCCCCTCTGGTTAGACACCCTGCCCGTTTCTGGTCCTTTCCTTCAGAATCAACACTGGCCAACAATCAGGCTTCTCCTAGATAATGGCTGTAAGTGTCTTGGAGACCCTGAGAAACATGGGAAGGGGGAAGAGGGAGACTTAACCTCTGTCCTTTCAAAAAATCCTCCAAAGATGAATAATAAAGAGAGAAATGCTTTCTAGTATGAACATTTTATTTTGACTTCTTAAATACGTACATCTTTCACTGCAGTTCATCAAAACAAAGCTTAGGAAAATAAATCCCTGCCTCCTTTAGCCCGGACTTACGCTGGGTACCGGTCCTGTGGCCGCCGGGGGTGACAGGCCGGCGCAGGGGCTCTGGGCCACCCCACTGTACGCCAGCCGTCTCCTTCCGCCTCGCCTTCCCCGTGTTGGTCATGATCTGGTGGAAGCAAAGAGGAAACAAGGCTGGAGCGGTCATCTGGCTGAGAGCAGACCACACATTCTAACTCACTGTATTTAATACTTTCATCTATAGGAATAAGAGACTTTGCAATAAGTAAGGAGAGGTCACAACACAGATTATTCAGATAAACAGAAAATGTCAGGAAAAATCCCTTTAGCTTGCATACTATACTATCTAGCAGTATAAATTAAAAAAGAAATCAAACCATGGAAAAAGAGGAAGAAAAGAGTTGAATATAGTAACTTATCACATCTCTGGAGTATACTGACTCTGGAAAGTGAGAAGGGAAAAAAAAGATGGACAGATTTGGTTTCATAAAAAGTTAATATTTCCATATATAAAATATTTGAATGATAAACCCAATGAACAAGCAAAACAATGAACTGGGAAGAAATCCTTGTAGTACAGTTAACAGATTAAAGGTTAAGATTTTCATTAGATAAAGAATTCTTATAAATCAGTTAAGTAAAACACCATACAGATAATAGGGCAAAAATTTTGAACAGCCAAGTCACAAAATTAAAAGTATCCCAGTCAAGAGAAGAAAAAAATCATCAACTTTACAAGTAACTAGAAACTACTTCACAAAAAACCATATCATTCTTAAATTATTAAATGAGTGACAATTAAAGAAATGACCCCATCCGCTTCTGGCAACAGTTTAAGATGTCAGTGGCATGGAAATTAGAGACAGTGCTTTTGGAAAGTAATTTGGCATTTTACATCAAGAGTCATTGAAATGTTCATATCCTTGGGTGTTAAACTCTAGAGTGTCAGCTGCTCAGTCATGTCTGACTCTTTGTGATCTCACGGACTGTGGCCTGCCAGGGTTCTCTCTCCATGGGATTCTCCAGGCAAGAATACTGGAGTGGGCTGCCATTCCCTTCTCCAGGGGAGCTTCCGGACCCAGGGATTGAACCTGGGTCTCCTGCACTGCAGGCAGATGCTTTACCGTCTGAGCCACCCAGAAAGCCCCTAGAGGAGGACTCCAAAATATGGAAGCTGTTAAATAAAGCTGTTTGTTACAAAATCACTGTAGCGTAAAGCTGCAACAATCTGTCTAGTAATAGGGTAGCATGGCATATTCATCTGAAATATTATATGGCCATTTACAAGGATAAAGACTAGGTTATGAAGAAAAATGTTTATTTAAAACATTGTAAGTCAGGTAATAACATGGTACATGAATGATGCTTTCCATTATGCTAAAAGTAGACAAAAAGACTGGAAGGAAAGAAACACTAACGCTGATAGTGGCCACATAGGACAGTGAACTAAGAATCACTTTTTTCTATTTTCTGTAACATAGCTATGTTAATAATGAAGAAAATTTATTTAAAAAAGAAATCACTTTTTTGGTGAAATCTGAATGAAGTCTGTGGATTGTGCCGACATCGACCTACAGTTTTTACTACAGTTGCCACTGGGGATGCTGGGTGCAGGGTGTCTGGCACTTCTTTACTACTGTTCCAACTTCCTGTGAGTCTATAATTATTTACAAATAAAATGTAAAACAAAAAAATCAGAAGGATTTCCCTGGTGGTTCAGTGGCTAAGACTCTGTGCTCCCAGTGTAGAGGGTCTGGGTTCAATACCCGGTCAGGAAACTAGATCCCACATGAGGCAACTAGGAGTTCACATGCTGCAATTTAAGACCCAGCGTGGGCAAAGAAACAAAGAATTATTTTTAAAAAATCAGAAAATATATGAATGGGAATACATCTTTGATTTCTTGATTTTTGCTTGAAAGTTATTTGGGTTTATCTAGTATTTGAGGTTCAGTTCAGTTCAGTCGTCAGTGGTGTCCAGCTCTTTGCGACAGGACGGACTGCAGCATGTCAGGCCTCCCTGCCCACCACCAACTCCCAGAGTTCACTCAAACTCATGTCCACTGAGTCGGAGATGCCATCCAACCATCTCATCCTCTGTCATCCCCTTCTCCTCCTGCCTTCAGTCTTTCCCAGCATCAAGGTCTTTTCCAATGAGTCAGCTCTTCGCATCAGGTAGCCAAAGTATTGGAGTTTCAGCTTCAACATCAGTCCTTCCAATGAATTTTCAGGACTCGTTTCCTTTAGGATGGACTGGTTGGATCTCCTTGCAGTCCAAGGGACTCTCAAGAGTCTTCTCCAACACCACAGTTCAAAAGCATCAATCCTTCAGTGCTCAGCTTTCTTTATATTTTTTTAATATTTGAGGTAGGAAGAAGAAAAAAGGGCCAGTTTCCAGTGGGAGGGAATCACCAGGTCTCAGCTGTGCTGTGCC